>CM076573.1:933519932-933704700 GCA_034641835.2 Pinus albicaulis
ATGTTAGCCCCCTATAAATTTTTGACAAGCAAAGTAAGGGGCTAAATTGTTTATGAGCCTTCAATGAATGCATCTCCCCTGGAGACACGTCATCCTTGAAGTCTCCTGTGCCTTGCCCTATGATGAAATCCCCTCTACTAATTCCCATTATGAAGCCTCTCTGATTGCAAAAAAATGTGCTCCTAAAGGCCTTCATTTGCCCCTTGTTCCCTGCAGAATGCCCATTTTAACCTTTGTTTTCCCCTTGTCCAATTCCCCTCTAATCCCCTAAATCTTCCCAAGGTCCCCTTTACGTCCTACACTTCCTCCTCGTTTGGCCAATTTTCCCTTTATTTCCCCTATTGTTACCCTTTGTTGGCCCGAAAATGCACTAAAAATGGCCCAAAATTCATATTCTCCATATATGTGGGCCTAGCCCCTTTAGGCCAAGCCCCTGTTTCTTTCCCCTCCATGCGACTAGGCACCGAGACCAGGCGCCAAGGTAAAAGGTGCTTACCACATTTGTATCGGGCACATTTTGCACTGCCGATCTGTATAGATCGGACGACCGTCGTTTTCCCCATAGCACCCATCACCCACCTCCATTTACCATTCATCGCATTCTTAACCGTTCATTTACCCGCCAGATCTACGGTTAGAGTTCACTCGCCCGGTGGTCCCCGCAATCGCGCCAACACTGTTCAAAACCATCCGGTTTTTATCGCACCGCCTTTTGGGGGTGGGCAGTATTTTCTGATGAGCCAGCGATTCCACTCATCGCGTGACGCGTGGCAGCAACACTATTTCAAAATTTCCTACTCATCACGCGTTAACGTTCGGTACAGGATACAGAGCAATATGTGTATAAGCCGTTCGATCTGGGGCACCCCATCCAACGATCATCATTCCACGAAGTTGCGCGCAGGTTAATCAGAGTCATCCGTACCCCTGGCCCACTATCCATCACCCTCCGATGTGTTGTCCACCATTGATCTCCTCCCGAGATCATATGGCCCAAATTTATCCTCAGTCCTGCCGTAACCCCGTCCCGCCATGTCACCATTCCACGTGTTCCATCGTCTATTCACCCGTCCATCCATATGCATCTCGTTCTAAGGTTAAATGTCAAGGTTCACGTTTAAATTTCTTTGCATTCTGCCAACCTCCACCAAAGCATTTCTCCACCAATTCTCTGCGTTTTCGCCATTCGCCCGCAGTCCCACTGTCATCCTCACAACCATCCACACCACCCGACCCCATGCATGGTTTTCCTAACAGTTTTTGTATTCTGTAGAGTTCAAAGAGGCAGAAAACCTCCATGGTTCATATGTACTATTGTAATGGCATGTTGCGCAGAGAAAGTTGAATATTGGAAGCTAGTACTACAATGGAAATGCTCGGAAAGGTAGCGGCGACATAAATATTATCCAAGGACAGTTCAATCTCCGTGAAAAACCTATTTTGCGCCATCAAAACCCAGATTTTGCAGATTGAGACATTTATGAAGTGGCGGGAAAATACCAGCTATGATCAAGGATTTCAACGTACAGTATTGAGGATTTTAAGCCTTAATCCAGAGTTCCAAAGGCAGAGTACCAGATCGAAAATACCAAGGATCACACAGGAGTCCCAGCACGCAGAAAACAATGTAATCAGGGTTTCAAATCAGCAGAATATTTCTTCCCGAGCACGGACAAGGTACACATTATTGTTTTAGTATACATTGTGTCCAAGAGAGATTTTCCAGCCCTACAACAGTCCTACGCTATCATAAGCATTTTTTGCATAGTATGGCTGGCCCTAGCATCATTTATTTATGTTGTTCAGTTCACCAGAAGTACTACAGATCACTGCAGCCAAAGTACATCAGAGACATACCTGGAGTAAATGGAAATCTGACGAAGACCACTCTTTCACCCAAGAGTGTCCCAGATTAATCCACAGAATTTATACAGAGTGGGCTTTGACCTTCCTTCTCTTCTCAGTTTTTAATGCTGCATTTAGTCTTTCACCTACCTTCTCTGCTCTAGTGGAGCTATAAATTCATGAAGAAACTCATTGTAAAAGGTTGTTGATCAGTTATCAGAGAATTTCAAGTAGTTTATTTTGAGACACAATCGCTGTGTAAAGTTGCAAGATAGGCTGAGGAATATGATTTTATACTGAGTATTTGGCTATTGGCATTGTTGTACTTGATTGGTATTGTTGTTTAATATGAAAAGCACATTTCTTAGGATCCCGATATAAAGCAGCGGTGATGTTTTCCTATCTCTGTGTTTTAAATTCATTTCATTCCGTTTCTACTGGCTTGCATCAGAATATTGGCATAGGATTTACCCTTGTTAGGTACCCTATGTTTCTGCTCTCCTTGCCTTTGATGTTTTTCTTCTGAATGTGTTATCTAAGAATTGATTTCAGTTGATTTAACCAGTGTAGTGGATGTTATTTTCTGCTCTCTGATGTATGAATTAAATGAATCTGTTCTTAGATATTTCTTGTTCAGGATTTAGCTGTAAGATTAGGGAACACTGGGGATTAGAGTTAGCCCTATCCACTAGGATCCTTGTGCAACCAGCTGGTCTTTAACTTTGTGCCATGAATCTGTGTTGTCTCCTCCTCTCTTGCCATTGCATATCTCAATATCATCTTTAAGATCCAACGTTTGAGATGACTAGCCCAATTGAAAGCCTGCTTATTGATTAGCAAGAAAACCCTTTCCTGACTCCATTGTCCAATGGTCTTGAATGCTCCCCGGAATACTTCACCTCTGCCTTATTCCTCTTTGATCATCCTTGTCATACATTGAACCCTTCTTTACTGATAACCAGCAACCAAACAAACATTCATACCAACAAACCTTGAGCCTTATAACTAACCTAACGTTTTAACACTGAGCTTCATAGTCATATAACTTTGACATATCTTAGAGAGATCCCTCTCTAGACCCAGGAGGGCTAGATCCTGAGGTCTGAAAGTGGTTTGATGTTGTCTCATCTTTTGGTCTTGCCAATCTGGCCAAAACATGGGAACCCCAACATAATGGTGACTTCGTTGCGGAAATTCTGAGTATTCCTCACCTTCTACATCCTAAGAGCCTTAGAAACCTACAGTCTCTAGTTAGGTTGGCAGTAGAACACTCTTATTCACACATCAACCTCTATACCATTTTTTGCGTTCTCCCACACTCTTAGACAGATTATGGAAAGGGCCAGGTAGCCTCCAGATCTCACACTCTTTCAGAGGTGTCATATCTGGTAAATGCCCTCCCAGTCAATCTCTGGTTAGAGTTTGCTGTGTTTGGAAGATATCCTTGAAAGGGGACATCCTATAAGCACTGTGGTGGACAGTGTACCCTACAAAGGCATCTTAAACCCTCCACCTGGCGACTCCATAATTCCTAAACGATTTGAAGACTCCACTGGTGATCAGTAGACCTGCTGATTATCTTGGTTCACATAAGACTCCACTGGGAGACCAGCCTTCATAGCAACATCAACCATAGTAGAAGTAACAAGTAGGGTTAAGCTGCTTAGTTAAAAACAACATTCTGGCTTCAAGAACCATTCATACAAGAGCTTATGCTAACCCAGACCCACCTGAAATAGTTGACAACCCTGAGAGCATCCTCAAGGGATCTCCTACACCTGAACAATCAACTGTCTCCAGCCACATCCATAGAGCTAACTCTACACTAGAAAAATTTACAGCTCTATTAGACTCACTTTTTGACCTAGGCACTCAAAATAGTTTACCAAGAGCTAGGTAACCTAGTGTCCTTGACCAGCCAGACCTTGAGTTTCCTGTTTCACCACCTCAAAGTTGTAAGCACCTTGGGAATAGACAGACCCCTCCATCTACACCTCCTGATATACACTTCATTCAAAACTTAGGGCTTAGCCACCATAAATCTGCTCGTCAGTCTTCTGCTGGTCATAATATCCCTTTCATCCATATACCAGCTGCCCAAGTCAATCCTTTACCTCATCAAAAAATCATCATGGCAGCCTGGTATGCACCTCTCGTTTTACCTCAGCCTCTAGTACCCTTACCCAACGACTATCAATCAAAGATCCCACACTTCACTGAAAAAGAGTCTACCATAGCCCAACACCATGTAGATAGGATGGAAGATTCTTTTGACTACATGGAGATAGATGATGATACAGTCAAAATGAGAATCTTTGCCCAGAGCTTAGGGGGTGATGTGAAGAAATGGTTTAAAGGCCTACCTCCGGGTAGCATTAATGATCTTCCATCTCTATATCAGACTTTCATAAACAAATGGGAAGTTAAGGCCAATCCTCGCCAACTCCTAGCATAATATATGAGCCTTAAAAGAAACATAGGAGAGAGCATCCATGATTACACAACGAGATTTAATAGCATTTACAATGCTCTCCCTCCACACATGAAACCTCCCCAAGGTATGGCTCTAGAAAAATACCCCGAAAGCTTTGATGCTGACATGGCCTACCAGCTTAGGGAGAGAGATTACAACACGTTGGAAGACATGCAAAAAGGAGAAGTGAGTGTAGAGGCTAATCTGATTGAGAAAAGAGCAAGATTGAGAGCTGAGAAAAGGGTAACATATAGAGATGACAATGTAGCCTCCACTTCTGATCCAAATTATGACCTTTTATATAAAAACGTGGAAAGGTTACAACAAATGATGGAAAAAATGGTTGTATCAGTCAGTAGCCAAAACAGAAACCAAAACCACAACCAGAACCATAAATTTAGAAGGAACAACGCCACTCCCAATAGACAAAGAGAATCATATCAGAAAGTTATTCCCCCATTCCAAGAAAAAAATTTAGATGAAGATGAGGGAATCATAGAAAAGTCTGAGGGGAAGATAATAAACATGTTTGAAATAGAAAATTCAATCCATAACTATTACTCAGAAGAATATTAGCCCTCACCCTCATATTGGGACGAGGATTGGTTAGAAACTGAAGATTACAGGTTACGATTTGAAAATGCCATGATGCGGGTCAAAGAACAATATGAACTTAGAAGAAAAAAGAGCCAAGAAACTGCCAAACCAAAAGCTTCTGAGGTCACCATCAAGAAAATACCTGAGAAAACTTCTAAAACAACTGTTGAAATTAACAAATCAATAGCTGAGAGTTTTGGAAAGAACAAAGAAAAAGACAACCAAAACACTGATACACAAGGAAAACCAACAAGAAGTACTAACACTGCAGTTAGTACTCCTAATAAAATAGTCTCTAACACTATACATATTGAGAATCAGCAAACTGATTCAGCCACTAAGGCAGTGACTAACAAAACATATTTGAGAATTCCAAAGAGTCAGTCCACCTTCAATTTGGAGAGTGAGATTGTAAAAATTAAAATCTCTGTCCCACTCTCTGAGCTGGCCACTCAGGATGTATATAAAGGCCAAATTTTGAAAGCATTAAATTTAGGTGAGAATAGTGACACTGTAAATCTGAGTGATGATCAACCTACCCTTCTGTTTGGTCCAAGGATAGAAGGAAAGTTTCAGGAAGGGGTAGTGCCCCCTTTTTATATCAGTCTTAATATCCATGATAAGATTCTCCACAATGCAATGCATGATTCTGGGGAATCACACAACCTGATGCCTAAAGTAGTAATGGAGAGATTAGGCCTACAGATAACCCATCCCTATAAAGACCTATATTCATTTGACTCTAGCATAGTAAAGTTTCTTGGCCTAATTAAAGATTTATGTGCGAGCCTTACCCAGATTCCTACAAAATGTATGGTCATGGATGTTGTGGTGGCAGATGTGCCACCCAAATATGGCATGTTATTTTCAAGATCATGGGGAGCCAAGCTGCAAGGGACAATGCAGATGGATGGGGCTTATGCCACAATCCCAATCTTTGGCCAACTTAGAAGACTATACAGGGAGGCACAAATTAAATTCTTGGTTAGTAGCCTTGAAAAGCCTAAAAATTCTTCTTTATACTCTGTACATACAGACCTGGATTCCTTTATCCTCTGCAATGATGAATGTTTGGGGGAACCAGAACCTGAAAATATAGATACAAGAAAAGGTACACATGATGAAACAGAGCCAATGGACTTTAACATAATGGCTACCCTAGACTCAAAGGAGGAAGACGCAGAAAACTTTGAACAGTGCACTGAGACAACAAAGGCTCAAAGTGAACTAGAAACAGAATGCCATCATCCAACTAGTCACCCCTATGATTTCCACACACATGACGAAAAACAAAACGACCCACAGCCTAGTGCAACCCCTATAATACTACATGATGGCGAACCCAGCTGTAGGGAAGGAAGTGATGATAAAATTAAAAATGAACCCTTGTGGGAGATGAATTTCGATGGGTCATGCACCAAGAGAGCTGTTGGAGTAGGGGTGTGGATGCATGACACAGAGAGTGACTATGCAGAGAGTCATGCCTGCAACCTGCACTTCAAATGTACAAACAATATTGCAGAGTATGAGGCTCTTATACTAGGCTTAAAGCTGTTGAGAAAATTAGGAGCTCGTAGGATAACTGTGCGTGGGGATTTTGAGCCGATCATTAAACAGGTGAATGGTGAATACACAGCGAAACATCCTAGATTGAGAGCTTACAGGAATGACACTATGGATTTATTGAAAACATTTGTTTAATACAAATTACTTTTTGTTCCTAGGAGTCAAATGTCATTGCAAACGGATTAGCTTGCCTAGCTAGTTCATACCCTAAGACTCCAAGCGATCAACAAATCATCATTCAGACCAAATTCAGGCCTGCGGTGCCGAACAATGAAAAATATTGGCAGGTCTTTGAGGGTGATAAACAAATTGAAGATTTCCTGGTAGGCAGAAATGAGTTTGAATTTTCTGATTCAAACTCCAAATCTGATAGTAGCTGCCTAAGTGAAGAGTCCTAAGATGAGGAAGAAACACCCTGTAACATAGAAATAAACTCTTTAAACGAACAGATTGGAAATCCAGATGAAAAATTTGAAAACACAGATAGTGAAGAAGTAGAGGTGCTGCAGACCAAAGATAAGAACATACCTCAAGGTCTAGCGCCTTTAGAAGATCTTTTTGACTTTGATGATGTAGAAAAAAAGCCCACTATAGAACATGTAGACTCTGATGTCCAAGAATGCAACATAGGCACTGAAGATGAACTCAAGATGATTAAATTGGCTAAGTCCTTTCCTGCAAACATGAAAAGGAAATACATTGGCCTATTCAAGGAATTCATTGACATGTTTGCTTGGAGTTATGAGGACTTAAGGGCTTATGACACAAACATCATACAACATAAAATACACTTGAAAGAAAATCAGAAGCCCTTTAAACAAAAACTTCGGAGGATAAACCCAAAACAATTGCCTGTAGTGGAAAAAGAGATTAAGAAGATGTATGAGGCACGTATAATTGTACCTGTGAGGTTCTCTGATTGGGTATCCAACCTATTGGTTGTGAGAAAGAAAACAGGGGAGATCAGATTGTGCATAGATTTCAGGAATCTTAATAGAGCCTCACTCAAAGACAATTACCCTTTGCCAAAAATGGAACATATTCTTCAGAGGGTAGTAGGTTCTAAAAGAATCTCCCTGCTAGATGGTTTTTCAGGTTACAACCAAGTCCTAGTAATCCCAGAAGACCAACTCAAAACAACCTTTACCACTCCATGGGGTACCTTTATGTATGTGAATATGCCCTTTGGATTGATGAACGCTGGTGTAACCTTCCAAAGAGAAATGGACATAGTTTTTTCATATGAAATAGGACACTTCATTTTCATCTATCTAGATGACATAACAATCTACTCCAAAATCGAAGAAGAACACCTAAAACATTTGAGGAAAGTGTTTGAAAAATGTAGGAGGTTTGGTCTGTCATTAAATCCCAAAAAGACCGTATTTGGGCTGCAAGAAGGAAAACTTCTTGGCCACATTATATCTGAAAAGGGGATTAGGATAGATCCACAAAGACTTTCGGAAATACTACAAATCACACACTCAAGAAACATTAAGGAGTTACAGTCCTTTATTGGGAAAATCAACTTCCTAAGGAGATTTATTCCCAACTTAGCTGAACACCTTAGAAATATGACCAACATGCTAAAGAAATGTGTAGGAGTTAAGTGGACTCTTGAAGCCAAGAAATATTTTGAATCAGTAAAACTTGCACTCACCCAGGCTCCTGTCCTAATCAGCCCAGATTTCTCAAAAGATTTCCTGATCTTTTCATTTGCATCCAAGCATATGATTGCTGCAATTCTACTGCAGAAAAA
The DNA here is from genome assembly GCA_034641835.2 of Pinus albicaulis. Taxonomy (NCBI): domain Eukaryota; kingdom Viridiplantae; phylum Streptophyta; class Pinopsida; order Pinales; family Pinaceae; genus Pinus; species Pinus albicaulis. Next base: position 933,528,173 of record CM076573.1, read on the forward strand.
TTCAGAGGGATTGGAACAACCCATTTCTTTCTTCAGCAAAGCACTCAGAGATGCACCCTTGAAATACAACATAATGGAAAAACAGGCCTATGCTCTGATCAAGGCCTTGAGATATTTTAGGGTGTACATACTGCATTCCCACACCATATCCTATGTGCCAAATATAGTGGTTAAAGACATATTGTCCCAAGATTCAGATGGGAAAAGGGGCGAATGGATTGCTGTGATCTTAGAATACGACCTTGAGATAAAACCCACCAAACTAATTAAAGGTCAGGGCTTAGCACAATTGATGGCTGAAACAAATCTACAAGCCCTAGAAATTAACATGGTAAATGCCTTGGATGAGCAGCGGGGATTACCTGATCCCACCGTTGAGGAAAAGATTCAGAGCTCTCCTTGGTATTCTGACATTCTGTATGTGCTTACGCACCTTAATGCCCCTCCTGAACTATCAAAGACCATGGCCAGATTCTTAAAGCTGAAAGCCAGGAGCTATTGCATATTGAATAACTACTTATAATAGAATAATCCAAATGGCCTATTGCTTAAATGTTTGCCTGAAAATGAGGAAGAGAGTATTAAACTAGAATTCCGTGCAGGAGAGTGTGGAGGACACCTGAACTGGAAAGCCACTGCAAAAAAAATACTTAGAGCTGGCTACTATTGGCCCACACTCTTCAATGATATCCATAAGATGATAATTGTCTGCCACAAATGCCATATTTTTGAAGGAAAAAGAAAACTCCTCGCCTTTCCCCTACAACCCATCACTATTCAAGGTCCCTTTCTGCAATGGGGCCTAGATTTCATAGGGGAAATTATCCCTTCTTTTTCTGCACAACACAAATGGATCTTAATAGCCACAGACTACTTCAATAAGTGGATAGAGGCCATACCTACTAGGAATGCCACAGATACAGTCATCATTAGCTTCCTAGAAGGTCATATCCTCTCTCGGTTTGGCTGCCCAAGGAAAATAATCACTGATAATGCTGCTGCTTTTGGATCCAAGAAAATGGTTGAGTTTTGTCACAGGTATCAAATAGCACTCAGTCATTCAACTACTTATTACCCTCAGGGTAATGGATTAGCCGAATCATCAAACAAGAGCCTGGTGATTATCAACAAAAAGCTACTGGAAGAGAAAAAAAGGTCATGGCATAACAAGTTAGTACATGCTTTGTGGGTTGACAGGCTTACAACAAAGAAATCCATTGGCATGTCACCATACTAGCTTGTATATGGAACAGAAGCAGTGTTTCCTACCAGCCTTGGGATACCAGTGATCAAGCTTTTCCAAGAGATTCAGACAGAAGAAGACAGTATGGTGAGAAGGATAAACCAGGCAATCCATCTCCATCAAAAAAGGGAAGAAGTTTACAACAGAGCAGTGAAATTTCAGGAAAACATAAAGAAGTTGTTTGACAAAAGAACCAAAGCTGCTGATTTCAAAATTGGATATAAAGTTCTGAAGTGGAACTCAAGGAGAGAGGATAAAGGCAAACGTGGCAAGTTCAACAGTTTGTGGCAAGTTCCATACATCATCCAGGCCACTGTGAGTCTATATGCCTTTTTCCTACAAGAATTAGATGGTACAGAGCTGTTTGGGGGTCCTGTCAATGGCAGGATGCTCAAACATTACTTCTGCTGATTTCCGATTTCCAGTTTTCATTTCCATTGTATATACCATTGCAGTTTTTGTTTTCAAGAAAAGGAAAATTGTTTCAAAAAACAGAGAGAAAGGAGAGGTTCAGACATGCTCAAAACATGAACCTCTGTAGTGCAAAGGATTGGCACTAACATGATCAAAATATAAACCAAGGAAAGTAAAGATAGTTGTTCCAAACATGCTCAAAACCTGTACCAGCAAAGAAGATAGAAGAATCAGCTCTAACAAGCCCAAAACCAGAGCTGAAATGAAGAAAAGAAAGTGACTCTAACAAGCCCAAAACTTGAGTCACAAAAAGAAAGAAGGATGCTTCAAGATTTCAGATTTCAAGCCTTCAAAGTTTTGTTTCAGTTTTCCACAAATGTTTGTCCATGTGCAACTATTTTTATGCCTTGGATCCACAACAAACTAGACTGCCTAATCCTAGTTTGACTATTTTTAAATTTTTGTTGTAGAATGTAGAGGAGAAATCTGTTGGACAATTTAATCCTAGAAGATGTTAGATTAGGTAGAGAAACATATGAGACCAACAGTCTAATCTAGTCTCATGGAGTAATAAGGGTAGAAGTAGAATAGGTTTATTTTCTTGTTTGTTAAAATAAAAATGATGTAAAGGGTCTGCTAGCCCAAATGCACCCTAGAAGAAGAAAATGCTAGGATTGTTGTGTGGGTAGGTAGATTGTTTGGAAGTATTTCTGCTAATCTATCATATTCGTGGCAACTGAGAATCAAAGAAGAAAGGTGGCTCAAGCAGCAGGCATCTGGCCTACTCCAAAGATATTTTTATGTATTCTTGACTCCTTCAAGAAGAAGCCATCCCCGTGTGGAGCCACTGTTAGCCCCATATAAATTTTTGACAAGCAAAGTAAGGGGAGAAATTGTTTTTGAGCCTTCAATGAATGCATCTCCCCTGGAGACACATCATCCTTGAAGTCTCCTGTGCCTTGCCCCATGATGAAATCCCCTCTACTGATTCCCATTATGAAGCCTCTCTGATTGCAAAAAATTGTGCTCCTGAAGGCCTTCATTTGCCCCTTGTTCCCTACAGAATGCCCATTTTAACCTTTGTTTTCCCCTTGTCCAATTCCCCTCTAATCCCCTAAATCTTCCCAAGGTCCCCTTTATGTCCTACACTTTCTCCTCGTTTGGAAAATTTTCCCCTTCTTTCACCTATCGTTACCCTTTGTTGGCCCAAAAATTCACTAAAAATGGCCCAAAAGTCATATTCTCCATATATGTGGGCCTAGCCCCTTTAGGCCAAGCCCCTATTTATTTCCCCTCCACGCGACCAGGCGCCAAGGTAAAAGGCGCTTACCGCATTTGTATCACACGCATTTTGCACCGTCGATCTGTATAGATTGGACGACCACCGTTTTCCCCATAGCGCCCATCACCCACCTCCGTTTACCGTTCATCGCATTCTTAACCGTTCATTTACCCGCCAGATCTATGGTCAGAGTTCACCCGCTCGGTGGTCCCTGCAATCGCACCAACACTGTTCAAAACCATCCGGTTTTTATCGCACCGCCTTTCGGGGGTGGGCGGTATTTTCCGATGAGGAAGTGATTCCACTCATCGCGCGATGCGTGGCAACGACACTATTTCAAAACTACCTACTCATCGTGTGTTAACGTTCGGTACAAGATACGGAGCAATATGCGTATCAGCCATCTGATGTGGGGTGCCCCATCCAACGGTCGTCATTCCACTAAGTTTTGCGTAGGTTAATCAGAGTCATCCGTACCCCTGGCCCACTATCCATCGCCCTCCAATGTGTTGTCCACCGTCGATCTCCTCCCGAGATCAGACGGCCTAGATTTATTCTCAGTCCTGCCGTAACCCTGTCCCACCACGTCACCATTCCACGTGTTCTATCCTATATTCATTCGTCCATCCATATGCATCCCGTTCTAAGGTTAAATGTCAAGGTTCACATTTAAATTTCTTTGCATTCCGCCAACCTCCACCAAATCATTTCTCCACCAATTCTCTGCGTTTTCGCCATTCGCCCGCAGTCCCACTATCATCCTCACAGCCATCCACACCACCCGACCCCATGCATGGTTTTCCTAACAGTTTTTGTATTCTTTAGGGTTCAAAGAGGTGGAAAACTACCATGGTTCATATGTACTATTGTAATGGCGTGTTGCACAGAGAAAGTTGAATATTGGAAGTTGGTACTACAATGGAAATGCCCGGAAAGGTAGCAGCGGCATAAATATTATCCAAGGACAGTTCAATCTCCGCGAAAAAACTATCCGGTGCCATCAAAACCTAGATTTTGTAGATTGAGACAATTATGAAGAGGCGGGAAAATACCAGCTATGATCAAGGATTTCAACGTACAGTATTGAGGATTTTAGGCCTTAATCCAGAGTTCCAAAGGTAGAGTACCAGATCGAAAATCCTGAGGATCAAACAGGAGGTCCAGCATGCAGAAAACAATGTAATCATGGTTTCAAATCAACAAAATGTTTCTTCCTGAGCATGAACACGGTACACATTATTGTTTCAGTATACATTGTGTCCAAGAGAGATTTTCCAGCCCTACGATAGTCCTACGCTATCAGAAGCATTTGTTGCACAGTATGGCCGGCCCTAGCATCATTTATTTATTTTTTTCAGTTCACCAGAAGTACTATAGAGCACTGTAGCCAAAGTACATCAGAGACATACCTGGAGTAAATGGAAATCTGAAAAAGATCATTCTTTCACCCAAGAGTTTCCCAGATTAATGCATAGAATTTATACAGAGTGGGCTTCGGCCTTCCTTCTCTTCTGAGTTTTTAATGCTGCATTTAGTCTTTCACCTACCTTCTCTGCTCTAGTGGAGCTATAAATTCATGAAGAAACTCATTGTAAAAGGTTGTTGATCAGTTATCAGAGAATTGCAAGTAGTTTCTTTTGAGACACAATCTCTGTGTAAAGTTACAAGATAGGCTGAGGAATATGATTTTAGACTGAGTATTCGTCTATTGGCATTGTTGTACTTGACTGGTATTGCTGTTTAATATGACAAGCACATTTCTTAGGATCCCGATCTAAAACAACGGTGATGTTTTCCTATCTCTGTGTTTTAAATTCATTTCATTCCGTTTCTACTGGCTTGCATCAGAATATTGGCATAGGATTTACCCTTGTTAGGTACCTTATGTTTCTGCTCTCCTTGACTTTGATGTTTTTCTTCTGAATGTGTTATCTAAGAATTGATTTCAGTTGATTTAACCAGTGTAGTGGATGTTATTGCCTGCTCTCTGATGTATGAATTAAATGAATCTGTTCTTAGATATTTCTTGTTAAGGATTTAGCTGGAAGATTTGGGAACACTGGGGATTAGAGTTATCCCTATCCACTAGGATCCTTGTGCGACTAGCTAGTCTTTAACTTTGTGCCATGAATCTGTGTTGTCTCCTCCTCTCTTGCCATTCCATATCTCACTATCATCTTTAAGATCCAACGTTTTAGATGAATAGCCCAATTGAAAGCCTGCCTATTGATTAGCAAGCAAACCCTTTCCTGACTCCATTTTCCAATGGTCTTGAATGCTCCCCGAAATACTTCACCTCTGCCTTATTCCTCTTTTCTCATCCTTGTCTTACATTGAACCCTTCTTTCCTGATAACCAACAACCAAACAAACATTCATACCAACAAACCCTGACTAGCTTAACATTTTAACATAGAGCTTCATAGTCATATAACTTTGACATATCTTAGAGAGATCCCTCTCTGGACCCGGGAGGGCTAGATCCTGAGGTCTGAAAGTGGTTTGATGTTGTCTCATCTTTTGGTCTTGCCAATATGGCCAAAACATGGGAACCCCAACATAATGGTGACTCCGCTGGGGAAATTCTGAGTATTCCTCACCTTCTACATCCTAACAGCCTCAGAAACCTACAATCTCTGGTTAGGTTGGCAGTAGAACACTCTTATTCACACATCAACCTCTATACCATTTGTTGTGTTCTCCCACACCCTTAGACAGAGTCTGGAAAGGGCCAGGTAGCCTCCAGATCTCACACTCTTTCAGAGGTGACATATCTGGTAAATGCCCTCCCAGTCAATCTCTGGTTAGAGTTTGCTTTGTTTGGAAGATATCCTTGAAAGGGGACATCCTATAAGCACCGTGGTGGACAGTGTACCCTACAAAGGCATCTTAAACCCTCCACCTGGCGACTCCATAATTCCTAAACGATTTGAAGACTCCACTGGTGATCAGTAGGCCTGCTGATTATCTTGGTTCACATAAGACTCCACTGGGAGACCAGCCTTCATAACAACATCAACCACAATAGAAGTAACAAGTAGGGTTAAGCTGCTTGGTTAAAAACAACATTCTGGCTTCAAGCACCATTCATACAAGAGCTTATGCTAACCAAGAACCACCTGAAATAGTTGACAACCCTGAGAGCATCCTCAAGGCATATCCTACACCTAAACAATCAACTATCTCCAGCCACATCCATAGAGCTAACTCTACAGAAGAAAATTTTACAGCTCTATCAGACTCAATTTTTGGCCTAAGCACTCAAAATAGTTTACCAAGAGCTAGGTCACTTAGTGTCCTAGACCAGCTAAACCTTGAGTTTCCTGTTTCACCACCTCAAAGTGGTAAGCACCTTGGGAATAGACAGACCCCTCCATCTACACCTCCTGATATACACTTCATTAAAAACTTGGGGCTCAGCCACCCTAAATCTGCTCGTCAGTCTTCTGCTGGTCATAATATCCCTGTCATCCATATACCAGCTGCCCAAGTCAATCCTTTACCTCATCAAAACATCATCATGTTAGCCTGGTATGCACCTCTCGTTTTACCTCAGCCTCTAGTACCCTTACCCAATGACTATCAATCAAAGATCCCACACTTCACTGCAAAAGAGTCTACCACATCCCAACACCATCTAGATAGGATGGAAGATTCTTTTGACTACATGGAGATAGATGATGATACAGTCAAAATGAGAATCTTTCCCCGGAGCTTAGGGGGTGATGTGAAGTAATGGTTTAAAGGCTTACCTCTGGGTAGCATTAATGATCTTCCATCTCTATATCAAGCTTTCATAAACAAATGGGAAGTAAAGGCCAATCCTCGCCAACTCCTAGTATAATATATGAGCCTTAAAAGAAATGTAGGAGAGAGCATCCATGATTACACAATGAGATTTAACAGCATTTACAATGCTCTCCCTCCACACATGAAACCTCGCCAAGGTATGGCTCTATAAAAATACCCCGAAGGCTTTGATGCTGACATGGCCTACCAGCTTAGGGAGAGAGATTAAAACACGTTGGAAGAAATGCAAAAAGGAGCAGTGAGTGTAGAGGCTAATCTGATTGAGAAAACAACAAGATTGAGAGTTGAGAAAAGGGTAACATATAGAGATGACAATGTAGCCTCCACTTCTAATCCAAATTATGAACGTTTATCTAAAAATGTGGAAAGGTTACAACAAATGATGGAAAAAATGGTTGTCTCGGTTAGTAGCCAAAACAGAAACCAAAACCACAACCAGAACCAGAACTTTAGAAGGAACAACACCACTCCCAATAGACAAAGAGAATCAGATCTGAAAGTTATCCCCCCATTCCTAGAAAAAATTTTAGATGAAGATGAGGGAATCATAGAAGAGTCTGAGGGGAACATAATAAACATGTTTGAAACAGAAAATTCAATCCATAACTGTTACTCAGAAGAAGATCAGCACTCACCCTCATATTGGGATGAGGAGTGGTTAGAAACTGAAGATTACAGGTTACGATTTGAAAATGCCATGATGTAGGTCAGAGAACAATATGAACTTAGAAGAAAAAAGAGCCAAGAAACTGCCAAACCAAAAGCTTTTGAGGTCACCATCAAGAAAATACCTGAGAAAACTTCTAAAATGACTACTGAAATTAACAAATCAACAGCTGAGAGTTTTGGAAAGAACAAAGAAAAAGACAACCGAAACACTGATACACAAGGACAACCAACAAGTAGTACTAACACTGCAGTTAGTACTCCTGATAAAACAATCTCTAACACTGTACATAGTGAGAATCAGCACACTGATTTAGCCACAAAGGCAGTGGCTAACAAAACAGAGTTGAGCATTCCAAAGAGTCAGTCCACCTTGAATTTGGAAAGTGAGATTGTAAAAATTAAAATATTTGTCCCAATCTCTGAGCTGGCCACTCAGGATGTATATAAGGGCCAAATTTTGAAAGAATTAAATTCATGTGAGAATAGTGACACTGTAAATCTGAGTGATGATCAACCTACCCTTCCGTTTGGTCCAAGGATAGAAGGAAAGTTTCAGGAAGGGGTAATGCCCCCTTTTTATATCAGTCTTAATGTCCATGATAAGATTCCCCACAATGAAATGCATGATTCTGGGGCATCACACAACCTGATGCCTAAAGTAGTAATGGAGAGATTAGGCCTAGAGATAACCCATCCCTATAAAGACCTATATTCATTTGACTCTAGCAGAGTAAAGTTTCTTGGCCTAATTAAAGATTTATGTGTGAGCCTTACACAGATTCCTGCAAAATGTATGGTCATGGATGTTGTGGTGGCAGATGTTCCACCCAAATATGGCATGTTCTTATCAAGATCATGGGGAGCCAAGCTGCAAGGGACAATGCAGATGGATGGGGCTTATGCCACAATCCCAATCTTTGGCCAACTTAGAAGACTATATAGGGAGGCACAAATGAAATTCCTGGTTAGTAGCCCTGAAAAGCTTAAAAATTCTCCTTTATACTTTGTACATATAGACCTGGATTCCTTTATCCTCTGCAATGATGAATCTTTGGGGGAACCAGAACCTGAAAACATAGATACAAGCAAAGGTATACATGATGAAACAGAGCCAATGGACTTTAACATAATGGCTACCCTAGACTCAGAGGAGGAAGACGCAGAAAACTTTGAACAGTGCACTGAGACAAGAAAGGCTCAAAGTGAACTAGAAAGATAACACCATCAGCCAACTAGTCACCCCTCTGATTTCCGCACACATGACAAAAAACAAAATGACCCACAACCTAGTGCAACCCCTATAATACTACATGATGGCGAACCCAGCTTTAGGGAAGGAAGTGATGATAAAATGAAAAATGAACCCGTGTGGGAGATGAATTTCGATGGGTCATGCACCAAGAGAACTGCTGGAGTAGGGGTGTGGATACATGACACAGAGAGTGACTACACAGAGAGTCATGCCTGCAACCTGCACTTCAAATGTACAAAGAATATTGCAGAGTATGAGGCTCTTATCCTAGGCTTAAACCTGTTGAGAAAATTAGGAGCTCGTACAATAACTGTGCGTGGGGACTCTAAGCTGATCATTAAACAGGTGAATGGTGAATACATAGCGAAACATCCTAGATTGAGAGCTTACAGGAATGACACTATGGATTTATTGAAAACATTTATTGAATATGAATTAGTGTTTGTTCCCAGGAGTCAAAATGTCATTGCAAACGGATTAGCTTGCCTAGCTAGTACATACCCTAAGAATTCAAGCGATCAATAGATCATCATTCAGAACAAATTCGGGCCTGCGGTGCCAGACAATGAAAAATATTGGCAGGTTTTTGAGGGTGATAAATAGATTGAATATTTCCTGGTAGGCAGAAACGAGTTTGAATTTTCTGATTCAGACTCCAAATCTGACAGTAGCTGCCTAAGTGAAGAGTCCCCAGATGAGGAAGAAACACCCTATAACATAGAAATAAAATCTTTAAATGAACAGATTGGAAATCTAGATGAAAAATGTGAAAACACAGATAGTGAAGAAGTAGAGGTGTTGCAGAACAAAGATAAGAACATACCTCGAGGTCTGGCGCCTTTAGAAGATCTTTTTGACTTTGATGATGTAGCAAAAAATCCCACTATAGAACATGCAGACTCTGATGTCCATGAATGCAACATAGGCACTGAAGATGAACCCAAGATGATCAAATTAGCTAAGTCCCTTCCTGCAACCATGAAAAAGAAATAAATTTACCTATTCAAGGAATTCATTGACGTGTTTGCTTAGATTTATGAGAACTTAAGGGCTTATGACACAAACATCATACAACATAAAATACCCTTGAAAGAAAATCAGAAGCCTTTTACACAAAAAATTCGTAGGATAAACCCAAAACAATTGCCAGCAGTGGAAAAAGAGATTAAGAAGATGTATGAGGCAGGTATAATTGTACCTGTGAGGTTCTCTGATTGAGTATCCAACCTAGTGACTGTGAGAAAGAAAACAGGGGAGATCAGATTGTGCATAGATTTCAGGAATCTTAATAGAGCCTCACTCAAAGACAATTACCGTTTGCCAAAAATGGAACATATTCTTCAGAGGGTAGTGGGTTCTAAAAGGATCTCCCTGCTAGATGGTTTTTCAGGTTACAACCAAGTCCTAGTAATCCCATAAGACCAACTAAAAACAGCCTTTACCACTCCATGGGGTACCTTTATGTATGTGAAGATTCCCTTTGGACTGATGAACGCTGGTGCAACCTTCCAAAGAGCAATGGAAATAAATTTTTCAGATGAAATAGGACACTTCATTGTCATCTATCTGGATGACATAATAGTCTACTCCAAAATTGAAGAAGAGCACCTAAAACATCTGAGGAAAGTGTTTGAACAATGTAGGAGGTTTGGTCTGTCATTAAATCCCAAAAATACCGTATTTGGGCTGCAAGAAGGAAAACTTCTTGGCCACATTATATCTGAAAAGGGGATTAGGATAGATCCACAAAGATTTGAGGGAATACTACAAATCACACACCCAAGAAACATCAAGGAGTTACAGTCATTTATTGGGAAAATCAACTTCTTAAGGAGATTTATTCCCAACTTAGCTGAACACCTTAGAAATATGACCAACATGCTGAATAAAGGTGTAGGAGTTAAGTGGACTGTTGAAGCCAAGAAATATTTTGAATTAGTAAAACTTGCACTCACCCAGGCTCCTGTCCTAATTAGCCCATATTTCTCAAAATATTTCCTGATCTTTTCATTTGCCTCCAAGCATACGATTGCTGCAGTTCTACTGCAGAAAAATTAAAAGGGATTGGAACAACCCATTTCTTTCTTCAGCAAAGCACTCAGAGATGCATCCTTGAAATACAACATAATGGAAAAACAGGTCTATGCTCTGATCAAGGCCTTGAAATATTTTAGGGTGTACATACTGCATTCCCACACCATAGCCTATGTGCAAAATATAGTGGTTAAAGACATATTGTCCCAAGACACAGATGGGAAAAGGGGAAAATGGATTGCTGTGATCTTAGAATACGACCTTGAGATAAAACCCACCAAACTAATTAAAGGTCAGGGCTTAGAACAACTGATGGCTGAAACAAATCTACAAGCCCTAGAAATTAACATGGTAAATGCCTTGGATGAGCAGCAGGGATTACCTGATCCCACCGTTGAGGAAAAGTTTCAGAGCTCTCCTTGGTATTCTGATATTTTGTATGTGCTTATGCACCTTAATGCCCCTCCTGAACTATCAAAGACCAAGGCCAGCTTCTGAAAGCTGAAATCTAGGAGTTATTGCATATTGAATAACTACTTATACTGGAAGAATCCAAATGGCCTATTGCTTAAATGTTTGCTTAAAAATGAGGCAGAGAGGATTAAACTAGAATTCCATGCAGGAGAGTGTGGAGGACACCTGAACTGGAAAGCCACTGCAAACAAAATACTTAGAGCTGGCTACTATTGGCCCACACTCTTAAATGATATCCATAGGATGATAATTGCCTGCCACAAATGCCAGATTTTTGAAGGCAAAAGAAAACTCCTCCCCGTACCCCTACAACCCATGACTGTTGAAGGTCCCTTTCTGTAATGGGGCCTAGATTTAATAGGGGAAATTCACCCTGCTTCTTCTGCACAACACAAATGGATCTTAACAGCCACAAACTACTTCACTAAGTGGATAGAGGCCATACCTACTAGGAATGCCACAGATTCAGTCATCATTATTTTCCTAGAAGGTCATATCCTCTCTCGGTTTGGCTGCCCAAGGAAAATAATCACTGATAATGCTGCTGCTTTTGGATCCAAGAATATGGTTGATTTTTGTCATAGGTATCAAATAACACTCATTCATTCAACTGCCTATTACCCTCAGGGTAATGGATTAGCTAAATCATCAAACAAGAGCCTGGTGATCATCATCAAAAAGCTGCTGGAAGAGAACAAAAGGTCATGGCATAACAAGTTAGTACATGCTTTGTGGGTTGACAGGCTTACAATAAAGAAATCCATTGGCATGTCACCATACCAGCTTGTATATGGAACAGAAGCAGTGTTTACTACCAGCCTTGGGATACCAGTGATCAAGCTTGTCCAAGAGATTCAGACAAAAGAAGACAGTATGGTGAGAAGGATAAACCAGACAATCCATCTCCAACAAACAAGTGAAGAAGCTTACAACAGAGCAGTGAAAGTTCAGGAAAACATAAAGAAGTTGTTTGACAAAAGAACCAAAGCTGCTGATTTCAAAATTGGAGATAAAGTTCTGAAGTGGGACTCAAGGAGAGAGGATAAAGGCAAACATGGCAAGTTCGACAGTTTGTGGCAAGGTCCATACATCATCCAGGCCACTGTGAGTCCAAATGCCTTCTTCCTACAAGAATTAGATGGTACAGAGCTGTTTGGGGGTCCTGTCAATGGCAGGATGCTCAAACATTACTTCTGCTGATTTCCAATTTCTAGTTTTTATTTCCATTGTACATACCATTGCAGTTTTTGTTTTCAAGAAAAGGAAAATTGATTCAAAAAATAGAGAGAAAGGATAGGTTCAGACATGCTCAAAACATGAATCTCTGTAGTGCAAAGGATTGGCTCTAACATGATCAAAATCTGAGCCAAGGAAAGTAAAGATAGCTGGTCCAAACATGCTCAAAACCTGGACCAGCAAAGAAGAAAGAAGAATCAGCTCTAACAAGCCCAAAACCAGAGCTGAAATGAAGAAAAGAAAGTGACTCTAACAAGCCCAAACTTGAGTCGCAAAAAGAAAGAAGGATGCGTCAAGATTTCAGATTTCAAGCCTTCAAAGTTTTGTTTCAGTTTTCTGCAAATGTTTGTCCATGTGCAACTGTTTTTATGCCTTGGATCCATAGCAAACTAGACTGCCTAATCCTAGTTTGACTGTTTTTAAATTTCTTTTGTAGAATGTAGAGGAGAAATTTGCTGGACATTTTAATCCCAGCAGATGTTAGATTAGGTAGAGAAACATATGAGACCAACAATATAATCTGGTCTCATGGAGTAATAAGGGTAGAAGTAGAATAGGTTTATTTTCTTGTTTGTTAAAATAAAAATGATGTAAAGGGTCTGCTAGCCCAAATGCACCCTAGAAGAAGAAAATGCTAGGATTGTAGTGTGGGTAGGTAGATTTTTTGGAAGTATTTCTGTTGATCTATCATATTCGTGGCAACTAAGAATCAAAGAAGAAAGGTGGCTCAAGCAGCAGGCATCTGGCCTACTCCAAAGATCTTTTTATGTATTCTTGACTCCTTCAAGAAGAAGCCATCCCCATGTGGAGCCATTGTTATCCCCCTATAAATTTTTGACAAGCAAAGTAAGGGGAAAAATTGTTTATGAGCCTTCAATGAATGCATCTCCCCTGGAGACACATCATCCTGGGGATGAACTCCCCTCTACTGATTCCCATTATGAAGCCTCTCTGATTGCAAAAAATAGTGCTCCTGATGGCCTTCATTTTCCCCTTGTTCCCTACAGAATGCCCATTTTAACCTTTTTTTTCCCCATGTCTAATTCCCCTCTAATCCCCTAAATCTTCCTAAGGTCCCCTTTATGTCCTACACTTCCTCCTCATTTGGCCAATTTTCCCTTTCTTTCCCCTATCGTTACCCTTTGTTGGCCCGTAAATGCACTAAAAATGGCCCAAAAGTCATATTCTCCATATATGTGGGCCTAGCCCCTTTAGGCCAAGCCCCTCTTTCTTTCCCCTCCACGCGTCCAGGCGCCGAGACCAGGCACCAAGGTAAAAGGCGCTTATCGCATTTGTATCAGGCGCATTTTGCACCGTCGATCTATATAGATTTGACGACCATCATTTTCCCCATAGCGCCCATCACCCACCTCTGTTTACCGTTCATCGCATTCTTAACCGTTCATTTACCCGCCAGATCTATGGTCAAAGTTCACCCTCCCGGTGGTCCCCACAATCGCGCCAATACTGTTCAAAACCATATGGTTTTTATTGCACCGCCTTTCAGGGGTGGGCGGTATTTTCTGATGAGCCAGTGATTCCACTCATCGCGCGACGCGTGGCAGCGACACTATTTCAAAACTGCCTACTCATCGCATGTTAATGTTTGGTACAAGATACAGAGCGATATGCGTATCAGCCGTCCGATCCGGGGCGCCCCATCCAACGGTCGTCATTCCACGAAGTTGTGCTTAGTTTAATCAGAGTCATCCATACCCCCACCCCATTGTCCATCACCCTCCGATGTGTTGTCCTTCCGAGATTGGACAGCCCAGATTTTTTCTCAGTCCCGCTACAACCCCGTCCCACTATGTCACCATTCCATGTGTTCCATCGTATATTCGACCGTCCATCCATATGCATCCCGTTCTAAGGTTAAATATCAAGGTTCACGTTTAAATTTCTTTGCATTCTTCCAACCTCCACCAAAGCATTTCTCCACCAATTCTCTGCGTTTTCGCCATTCGCCTATAGTCCCACTATCATCCTCGTAGCCATCCACAGCACCTGACCCCATGCATGGTTTTCCTAACAGTTTTTGTATTCTGCAGGGTTCGTAGAGGCGGAAAACCACCATGGTTCATATGTACTATTGTTATGGCGTGTTGCACAGAGAAAGTTGAATATTGGAAGCTGGTACTACAATGGAAATGCCCAGAAAGGTAGTGGAGGCATAAATATTATCCAAGGACAGTTCAATCTCCGCGAAAAACCTATCCGGCACCATCAAGACCCAGATTTTGCAGATTGAGACATTTATGAAGCAGCGGGAAAATACCAGCTATGATCAAGGATTTCAACGTACAATATTGATGATTTTAAGCCTTAATCCAGAGTTCCAAAGGCAGAGTCCCAGATCAAAAATCCAGAGGATCACACAGGAGCTCTAGCACACAGAAAACAATGTAGTCAGGGTTTTAAATCAGCAGAATGTTTCTTCCTGAGCACGGGCACGGTACACATTATTGTTTCAGTATACATTATTTCCAAGAGATATTTTCCAGCACTATAGCAGTTCTACGCTATCAGAAGCATTTGTTGCACAGTATGGCCGCCCCTAGCATCATTTATTTATTTTGTTCAGTTCACCAGAAGTACTACAGAGCACTGTAGTCAAAGTACATCAGAGACATACCTGGAGTAAATGAAAATCTGACGAAGACCACTCTTTCACCCAAGAGTGTCCTAGATTAATGCACAGAATTTATACAGAGTGGGCTTCAGCCTTCCTTCTCTTCTGAGTTTTTAATGGTGCATTTAGTCTTTCACCTACCTTCTCTGCTCTACTGGACTCGCTATAAATTCATGAAGAAACTCATTGTAAAAGGTTTCTGATCAGTTATCAGATAATTGCAAGTAATTTCTTTTGAGACACAGTCTCTGTGTAAAGTTGTAAGATAGGCTGAGGAATATGATTTCAGACTGAGTATTCGACTATTGGCATTGTTGTACTTGACTGGTATTGCTGTTTAATATGACAAGCACATTTCTTTGGATCCTAATCTAAAGCAGCGGTGATGTTTTCCTATCTTTGTGTTTTAAATTCATTTCATTTCGTTTCTACTGGCTTGCATCAGAATATTGGCATAGGATTTACCCTTGTTAGGTACCCTATGTTTCTGCTCTCCTTTCCTTTGATGTTTTTCTTCTGAATGTGTTATCTAAGAATTGATTTCAATTGATTTAACCAGTGTAGTGGATGTTATTACATGCTCTCTGATGTATGAATTAAATGAATCTATTCTTAGATATTTCTTGTTAAGGATTTAGTTGGAAGAGTTCGGAACACTGGGGATTAGAGTTAGCCCTATCCACTAGGATCCTTGTGCGACCAGCTGGTCTTTAACTTTGTGCCCTGAATCTATGTTTTCTCCTCCTCTCTTGCCATTCCATATCTCACTATCATCTTTAAGATCCAACGTTTTAGATGACTAGCCCATTTGAAAGCCTGCCTATTGATTAGAAAGCAAACCCTTTACTGACTCCATTGCCCAATGGTCTTGAATGCTCCTCGGAATACTTCACCTCTGCCTTATTCCTCTTTTCTCATCCTTGTCTTACATTGAACCCTTCTTTCCTGATAACCAGCAACCAAACAAACATTCATACCAACAAACCCTGAGCCTTATAACTAGCCTAACATTTTAACACTGAGCTTCATAGTCATATACCTTTGACATATCTTAGAGAGATCCCTCTCTGGACCCAGGAGGGCTAGATCTTGAGGTCTGAAAGTGGTTTGATGTTGTCTCATCTTTTGGTCTTGCCAATCTGGCCAAAACATGGGAACCCCAACACCACACACCTAATAATGGATAGTCAAACCAAAAAGGTTCCATATTGACATCCAAATCACAGGAGTAGACAACTCGGTCAAGCTATGTATTTAGAACAAAAACAAAAAACTGATGTTTTTAAGAATACTAATGTCAGTGTAGTCCGCTCAAGTTTCAAGTCGTCGTAATATTCCACAAAATATTGATTTAGGATGGTCTGATCCATTCTTAGTGCGACATTTTTGTTTTTCACTTAGAGGATCATATCAGCTTGTATCGACAAGGATGACTGCCTCGAGACGAGAAGACATTTGTAGCAGGAAAATAAATGAAGGCCTTTCATCAACAAGATTTGAGGACAAATATTTTTGATGAGGAAGGAGATTTAATGAATAAAATAATATAAATAATGATTAATTAGTTAATTAGTAATTAGGTTAAAAGGTCGCGTCTGATGAGACATGACCTTTCGTGAAGAGGCACATTCCTAGGTATATAAGCAGACCTCATTTTTAATCATTAATCAATTAACTCATCATACATTTTATATATTTGTATCCTCATGGATATTTTCATATTCCAAGTGTTTTGGAGTATTTAACTTGAGAAGGAACTTTGTTCACTTCAGAGATGTGATATGTACTCCTCTTAGGTAGAGCTATAAACTGACATATAATCAAAGTATACTATAACAAATGAATCGGTCTCATAAATGTATTTACCACATTACATAAGCCAAATGGCATGACCATCCATTTATACAAAAAATAACTTGTCTTAAAGGTAGTCTTCTAGTATCTTGTTCTTTAACATTTACTTGGCGATATCTTGATTTGAGATCCAACTTAATGAGGTAGTTTGCATGTTGCAACTAGTTTAGAAAAATATTGATCCTGGGTAGAGTGTATCGAATCTTGAGTGTAATATTGGCAACACCCTAGATTCATAACATATGCATGAATTCCCATCCTTCTTTGGGTACATTGATGATAGGTGACCCACAAGGTGAGGGGATTTGTGATATCACTCCCTATTCCAAGAACTATTGCAACTAGTTCTTCACTTCATCTAATTCTATAATAGATTGACTATGAAGCTTAATGTTTGGTAATGAGAAGTTAGGAAATAACTATTTCATGTGCTATAATCCCCTCATAGGTGGTATCCTTTTATGATTTTGGAATGTTCTTCACTTCATCTACTTCTATAATAGAATGACTATGAAGCTTAATGTTTCGTAATGAGAAGTTAGGAAATAACTATTTCATGTGGTATAATCCCCTCATAGGTGGTATCCTTTTAGGATTTTGGAACGTTATTCCATATTCCTACCAAAAAACCTCCAAGTGTTTTTTTTCTCTTTAATACCTCCCTCCAAGGTTTCCTTTCCCCTTATCAATTCATTACCTAGATGATTCTCTCTTATGAAATAACTACATATTTCTTACTATAACTAATCAATTTCTTAGTTTGGTTGGAACATACTAGCAATATCTTTTATTTAACTTTGTGTACATTCATGATGTAGGACCTTCCAACCTTGATCAAGTGGTACTAGCTAGATATTTTCATGAAGATTGCATCCCTCATATTCATGTGCAGGCTTCCAAACACTACAAAACACAAATCAAAAGGTAATACATCTAATTCCACTTCATCAATAAAATTTACACTTGCAAAAAAATTGATCTATAATTATTTCATGACCTTTATTTCAACATCCTTGTTCACCCACTCAAATTGGTATGGGATTGGATGACCATGAACCTCCAATAGAAGAATGCTAACTAGATTGGATGCTATGATATTGTCTTCCAAACTAGAATATAATATCATCTACCTTGGTCTTCCTAACCTAGATCTTTCTATGGAAGAGTTATACCATCTCCTTCTCTCCTTATTATGAAGTCTACTCAGATTCACCTCATTCTACACTAATATATATGCAATATTCTCATCCACATCTGATATTTTCTCTACCTAATTGCTTGAATTCATGGCTATAAGGTTGTTCTTCTTGGCATCCTTCTTATAATTCTTAGAGTTGAATTCTCGATCTAGTTTCCAACACTTTTATTCATTTTGAACATTGATATTTAAATGATTGTAGTGGTTACTTGGATCCTTGCACTAATGTGTAGTGGGTATCAAACTCTTTTATTTCTCTTTGCACTTCTTATTTCCCTCCTTGTAAGCATCTTGGCGGTGTTTGTATTTGGGACCATCTAGTTGTCTTTTTTTGTGACCTACATTTTCGATATATTTTGTTTGAAAACATGCCTGATTAACTATCTTAGGCTTCAATAGCATCACTTTATTTTGAAAAATACTATATATACCCAAAAAATACTTGAGAAATACATCTTGGTTCTTCAGAGGGATACCAAACATGATATCCATGTTCCTAAATTTGGTGGCGTACAACTCTATGCATACCTTTGCCTAAACTAATGGAAATTTAGCATTGGTACTCTATATACATAATGGTGTACAAATGGGACATAATTAGTGTTTTGAAATTCTACCATTTAGTTATTTTTGGATCATGATTTTCCCACCAAGTTAATGCACACATAACCTCTAATTTTAGTTTGGTAAATGGATTTTTTTTATCTTCTTAAATATCATGGAAACTGAAATATACCTCTAACAATAATTCAATATTATTTCATCAATATCACCTTCATATGGCTTTCTATCCACTTTCAATTCCATTTTCAGTAAGTATTATGACGGGGTACTGGCACTAGAACATGGATTTTTTTTCTCAAGATCTTTCCTTGATTAGTTTTCTAGGGTTTCATTTTCTCCCAAATTTTCCTATGATTTGATCTATGAGTTAGAGCTTGTAGCCACCTTGATAATTTTGAGATTGCTTGTAGGAGCCACCATGATGAGTTTAACATTACAAGAGGCCTTAGTGACTCACTCTTCAAGTCTAAAAAATATATCTACTACTAGATCTCAAGGGTTGTTGTGAACATACTCATGCACCATGGTTAGGGTTTTATGACTTTTTTCTTAAGCGAATTCCCACATCTTGAAATTTCCAAAAAATAATCTGATTAAAAATACTTTGATAACAATATGATTTTTAATATGCCATGGATGTTCCACTAGAAAAACTCATCACAATATATCATATAATATTATGAAATGTTATACTATGTAAATTGTTTTTTCGTAGATCCTAGATTAATTAATTACTACCTTTCTTGAGTTTTACCAAATAATTGAAATATGAAAATGAAAGAACAAGAAAAATTGTACACCATCCACACAAATCAACACAATAATTAACATAGGAAACCCAATATGTAATAAAACCTAGGTACAAGGTGAGGCTTATGCTCTACCCGATTTTTTTCAATTTTAAAATGCACATACAAAGGAGAGGGAATTTGTTATGCAGTTTCCTTTAGATTTTATGGACTAAAAGGATACTGTAAACTCCTCCTCCTCTAGTATTCTCACAAAATGACACTCTCATATGTTTTTCTTGGCTATGGAACAAGTATAATGCTAAATAATGGAACCTCTTCTCCTCTTAGTAGCTTGATATTTAGCATCACTTGATATCCATCTTGAGTTAGGTTTTTTACATCTCAAACCTCAATTATGATAATATTTTATATCTTATATAATTTTCTTGAAATTCCATGCATGGCTAGCCCCACTTATGTGATTAATAGGGTCTAACATAGGGTCCACCCATACTAGTGTGGTTAACAATGTAAATCAACTTGTAGGAGGCATAACTTTTGCATATGATTTCTAATTGAGGTTATTTTCACTTCATTGGAAAGGTATACACGTGTATATCAATATCTATATTGTGTACATAATATTAAATGCTACAATTCTCAAAAATATTATTTTATGCATCAAAATGGCTCTCTAAGGTTCTAGACCCCAATTTTCCAAAGAAAGCACTAAAATGAGCCTTGCATGCCAATTCCTCTATTTTTTATGCCTAGATATTACTAATATAGATGAAAAATTATATGATGATCCAACCCATATCATCCATGGAATCCATAAAGGAGTTATTGAAGTAAAGTGAGAAAAATATTTTACTAGCCTTTATGCTTAAGGTAACACATATTTAATCTCAAGATTTTGTGAAGTACAAAATGAAGAATTGGCACATGATATGAATAACAAGATCGCTAAGATATGTCACCCATGAGAAAATAATAATTCTTTGATGGTGATATTGTGATAGCCTTGGTCACTTTCACCTTGGTAGGCATTTTAAATAATTTGAAAGAAAAAAAAATATGCACATGGGCTGATTCAAAGGGACAACTGATTCCAGGGCTGAGGTGGACATGCTACTTGGGGAAAATGGAAAGCAAAGGGGAAAAGGAAAATGGAATGAGGATCATTGGCCTACAATATTGACCAACGATGACTGGGCCAACCACCAGAAAAATATGAATAAAAGGGACAAGTGGGACAATTTTGGTTGGTCCTGAAGGGGTTGGGCCATGCTAGAATTTAAGTAAGTACAACTAGAATTCATACAAAAAAAAGAGGATGAATAGGGTTGGGGAAAGACATGGGAGACAAGGAAGGAAATCAAGGAAGAAATACTTAGCATAGAGAAGAAGGGAGGAGGTAGAGGGAATGTGGATAGAACTAAAAAAGGAGGGAAATCAGAGAGCTTGAAAAATGTCCTTGGATAAATACTCTTATGCCCTAGAGTCTAGCTTGGAGGTGACAACTACATAAGAAACTGACTATAGCACACTTATGGTTGGGAGGTGAGCTATTATTTCTAGCTTAGTTGTCCATCCTCATTTGAGGTAAGTACTTTTCAGTTTCATTGCACAACGAATGGTTGGTGTGCATGAATTAAATTGTTTGATACTACTAAATATGTTGAATACATGATCGCGTCATGGAAACTTGCCTTAGCTATGGTGCATTAATTTATATATGGTTTATTGATCACTTTGTTCTTGGTTCCTTTGATTACTTTCTTATGTATGCTTTTGTGTGCTATGTGGAGCACAAACTACAACCTATATTAGCATCATAACTTCTTGATTTGGCGGTCGAGGTTATTCATGGTATATATTATTATAAATATTGTTAACAAGAAACTATATTCTCAACAAAAACTGCATTATTTTTTATTTTATTATCGGTTACAATTGGTGTTAATGTGGTTTCCTTTGTTGTGAAAGGCATGTTGTGTGTTCACCCTCTACCAAAAACATCTTCAATTTTATCCTTACTCCAAATACCCATTGTTGATTTCTAGGCGGTTTCAGATAGTTCATTATTTTGGAATCATCGGTGTGAATCTTGCTATATCAGCTACGTTTTACAACAATCATTTGGGTTTATCTATGGTGAATGTTATGCATTATTACCAGAATAGTAAGCACACATGGAATTCCAATAGATTTCCATCCAATCAAATATTAATGGGTAAAATAATTCCTATATATAGTCCTTGGACATGTATACACTTTAATTATGTTTCATTCCCATTTACCAAAGCACTAGGTCATCAGCCTATGCATTAGGTGAATGAATCCTCAACCACTTTTTCTTTACCTTAGTGCCACAACCCGTCCAATGTGTATTTAATTAATTTCCACATGTTCCCATGACTTGTATGATCCAGAGATGCCGTCTTCACATGCATAATATATTGGTTATATTGTTGTGTATGTTGTTTTAACATTGATTTATTGGCAAGGTTTAAATGCACTTAATGTATTAGGTGGATTTGAGATCTTAAGATGTTGTGCATATTTGACTACAACTTGCATAATACTCATATCTCATTAGTCACTAATTAGTGATAATTATTTTAGTAAGGGGTATATAGGCCAAGCGAGGTTGAAGATCACTATTTATTAGAAGATGGGTTATGTTATCAGTTAGACTCCTGAATAGGCCAGTTGGAACCATAGCATAATTATACAGATTTTATGCAATTTATGCCTTGGTTATAGGGATTTTATTGTTCCCATACTATTCATTGGTTGAACTCCTTCCCTAAAAATAACCCCTAAGGAATAAATTCTATTACTTTCTTATATATAATAAACAAGAATATTAGGAAAGCAGTAAACAACCCTTTAGGACTAGGAAAAACTTCTATAGAGATTTGAATATTTCCACTCTCAATTAGTGGAATATTCTTTAGTTATAGTCTTTGGTACCTTGCATTGGTCATCATAACCTTAATTGAAACTCTTCAAATTATATCCTAAATTTTATTTATATACTACTACCCACTTAGGTTAACATATACCTCTATTTATAGAATTGTGAAGAAAGTCTTAAAAAAATATTGGATACAAAATCATAAACATCATTGGATACACCTATGTCATCATTGGGAAAATGTGCATATGCAACTAGATTTATTTGTTATAGATACTAGTTCAAGAAAAGCTAAAATCATAAGAACATGATTATTTCATTGAAGCACTATTACGAAACTTGTAAGAGAGAAAAAATGATCTCAATAGTATGCTTGTGATACAATTGATAATAAAATACCACATAGAAGACTAGACCCTACATCTAGGAGCAGCAAAACAAGCTTTGGCACATAGAAAAGATGGTCATTGTGACAAACATTGTAGAAACAACTTATGATAGAGCCTCTATTGCAAAATATTTAAATCCTAGCCTTGAGAGAAAATCATTCCATTAGACTTAGAAAATCAAGTCGAAGGGAATTTGACCTTATTTTGACCATATTTTCCCTTATTTCCTTTCTTCACAAGTCAACATACTACAACTGGAAGCTCAAGTACCAAAATCATTACAAGTTACCGTGGAAAGTTGAAATAAAATATCTTCAACAACGACCTTTAACATTGACACATTTTGATGTTGGTTTTCTTCAAACCCAAATTAGGTTTTATTCTACATTAAAGAACTCATAGCGTACATAGACATCAAGACCTAGAAATGGGTCTTTCATTAGAAATGAAAAATGCTTGATAGTATATGTTGTCTATCAGTTGATTCTATTGCCAATTATTTCTATTTCTAAGATCCAAATCTTCTCTTAAGTGACACATCTATCATTGTCTTGTTTGCTAAATTTTCTCCAAAATCTATCTCTAGTCCATGGTTCTTTCAAAGCATAGAATCATCTCTTTCCTCATGTGCACAAAAATAATCTACCAAATGGATTTAAATTACCAAAGGGATAAATTCTTAGGAGATAATTATATTATTTTGTATCCATCATAGTCATTTAATGTTTACTGTTAGATATCTAAGGAAAAACTAAAATGAAGGTCTCACAACCCGTATAAAGCATATCCTGCACCGTGGCTATTAAGGAGACAATTGACAAAGCAT
Organism: Pinus albicaulis; assembly: GCA_034641835.2. Classification (NCBI taxonomy): domain Eukaryota; kingdom Viridiplantae; phylum Streptophyta; class Pinopsida; order Pinales; family Pinaceae; genus Pinus; species Pinus albicaulis. The sequence goes on from CM076573.1 coordinate 933,551,703, forward strand.
CCTCATGCCACAATTTATAAGTTATACCATCCATTTTCAAAGGAATAGAATTTTTTATGTGATTATGATAAGTCATCACTAACTACTTGAAATAATTCATATCATAACACCAATATGAAATAATTACAATTCAATTCAAAATGTGACTATAGCCAAAAGTATATTTTAGCACTTGGGTTCACCTTCCCAAATAATGGTGGAGATGCATAATTCATTTAGGTTTGTTGCATATATGAAATACATAATGCCATATTTTCTCTTCAGATCATCATTTAGACTTGCGGGGAATTCCAACCAAAGTATTGCATGGGTGCAACATTAAAGCATGGAAAAAGGATTAATGACTTCTATATTTTCTTTCATGGTAGCAAAATAAATTAGTTATAATGAAAATTTTCAACAATTTTATTTTTTAAATCAGAGGGAATTTTTTCCACCAAACAAACATGTGTTAAACCCTATCAACAATCACCCCATGCTTTAAGGATATAGCATGTAAAAAGGGGAATATTTTTTTTTTCACAACTATTTCAGCAAGTTCAACCTCGATAATTTAGCATCAACATTAGGACAATTATAATCCTTCTTCTTTTAGTAGGATGGTAATTGGAAATAGAGGAAATTTTAGCCTAAAATTGGCCACCAAAAGAAAAATATTAAAATATTAAAATAAGAGTTATGAAATTTGGGGGGAAAAGAAAAAAAATAACTTTTTTTAATTGTATTTTTGGCTTATATCCTTATAGGCTACTCAAATTTCAAGTGTATAAACTCGTTGGATGTAGAATAAAATTCCACATCCAACAAGTACTCATTACGCATACTTTTTAGAAGACCCATATTGATTAAAAATCAAAGATACATTAAAAAATGGTATTCAACAAGGTTTTTAAATGTATCTTCAATTAGTATCAATGTGGGTCTTCTAAAAAATTTTCATAATGGGTGCAAGTTGTATGTGAAATTTAATTCTGCATCCAACGAGTGTGCACAGTTGAATTTTGAGTAAACCTTATTGGATCATTTAACTGTCCTCAATTTTGAAATTTTTTTCTCTCTTTTTATCCATTCCATACTTTTTTTTTCATATTTACAGGTCATAAATAATTTTGGGTCATCCTCAACCATAATAAAAGTTATCAAACAATTGTAGCCTATAATCTAAATTTTTGACATCAAACGAACATGGAAAATATGGCATCAAGCGAGCGAGTACCTACATTTGAATAGTTGATGTGTAGATGAAGATGATTTGCATGATTTTCTACGATAGAGAAAATCATGCAAGATATTTTCCTTAATCAAATTCAAAAAAATGTTGTCAATTCCATAACTTGTCTAGAAACATTATTTTATTTAGTTGTTAAATTAGAAATAGTATAAATATCGCCTTGATTTGGAAATAAATATGCACAGAATAGCAAGATTTCGAAGCACTTTAAGTTTGTAATTCAAGACTTTGTGTTTTGCAATAAAAATACTATGTTCCAAGTGTTGGTCCAATTTAGAGGTGTAAATAAGATCACTAATTTCATTATCAATTCAAAATTTGTGAACTGAGAAGGACACTAAAATTTTGTTTTAGATACTAATTTTGAAACTAACTCAAATTGCAAATTTTTAACACTCTTGTACATGGAAATGCTTCTAAACTATCTTGAGATCTAAAATGGTGTAAGAAAATAAATTTAAGCTCCCTTACAGGAGATGGATTCAAAATGTTTCAAGTTCATAACAACATTTTAGGTTATCAAGTTCTTTTAACCAAAACCACATAAGAATAAATTACCAAAAATGAACAATTTAACAATTTCAACTATTCTAGATGAAAGAAAACTAAAATAATTTACAAGAGGTCATTGCTTAACATACTTATAAAGCCTATCAACAATCAATATTGTTTACATAAAAAATGAACATACAGGAAATGAAACAAACTTGAAAGATGATACCAGACATCTAAAAGTTAAGTGCACATGCTTGGCAATGGGGGTCCTCGATGCTTCGCTTGCACATTTGAATGGAAAATGAATTAAACAGACTTGACTAATAATATCAATATCATACACAAAGTGTAATGAGAGTGCCAAAAATCTTTGAATAAAATAACGTTAATAAAGTAGTAATCTTACACAAAAATGGCATGTTTCTTACTTCCAAGTCCACATATTTATACAAGAGGTTTAGTAACCAGAATGACTACAAATTATCAAATCAGTTTCTAAGATCCTAAACAAGTGCTAATAGGTCTAATTCATCTTTCATATCTATAAAATATGAAGAAAATCCCTCAAAACTCAAAACTTCCCTAATTTCTTGCAAAAAACAGGGGATTTTCTGAATAAGTGGCCTAGTTTGACCAGCGTTGATCGGGCACATATGAAGCTATTTTCTAAGGAAATATAGGTATTTATCCATACTTAGAAATTTAATATCATCCCACATATCTCATAATTCACCTAGTTTTCTTGCACACGTACGAATCTTGGATCTATTATGGGAAGTTGCAACATCCTATAACTTCTGCTAAAAAATTAATTCTAGTATCAAAATTTTGCCAAAATTCAATTCATAAAAAGTAAATGACAAATGTACGTGAGATGGTCAATTTCAAGAAGATATGGATGATGAATGAGAGGCATGGAAGGAAAATAGAGTAAAATTATGGGTTACGTGACTAAAAAAACATAAAAAAGTGGCACCCAACACCAGGGTTCAATGTGAATGTTTGTTTGACTAATTTAATATGAGCTTATACTTCCTTATACTTAGTAGGAGCCCCCCTAGAGATTCGTAAGATACAATAGTTGTTTAGTTCTTAATTCATTTTAACATGCTATAAGTTTAATTTTACTTTTTCACTTAGTTCAATTAGTTTCATGCTTTGTCATCGATTATCACTTGATTTTTTCACTTACTATTGATTTCATTACCATAGGTAGACCTCTCTATAAAATCAAAACACCAAAAATATTTTCTTTTTAGTTTCTTTAATTATATTTCTTTCTTGATCTCATATTTAAATAGATTTAATTATCATAATTGGTTCTAATCACAATCGTACACACAAGTAATTTATCAAGGCTTGTAGTTTATTTTTCTTCTATTTAATTTGAAAAGATTTAGAATAGATTTAAGTTTGATTTGAAGCAACTTTCAATTCAATTCAATAGAGTAATTTCAATTCTTCCCGTAGAATAAATTTCACTTTAGCGCAATATATTAAGTGTCAATGTTGTCAATAGAATACTTTCTTTCAATGCAATTCATCTTTTCCAATTCCTACTTTTAGAATAGTTTACTTTCAAAGTTATTTTGATTTAATAATATTTATAGAAAGAACATGTGTGTTTCTTTGATGTGAATTTATCTTGAGTTAGATTAGATTTTCTTACATTTGAATTTGTTAAATTAGAATTTAACCTCTCAATTAAAAAATAAACATCCTAGCATATATAGTGCACATACACTTCACAAGTACGTGAACCTTGGTTTGACAATTTAATGATGCAATTTAACCATCAATTTAATTACCCAACATTTTGTAGGGTGTGGAACCTGATTATCTTCCTAATTTTTCACATGTTTTAGTTTCAGTCACGTTTGATCCCTATTTCTAACGGGGCAGAAACATCGTCCATTTAATTGCTGTCAGGGGGGTCTAGGTGGGGGAGACCATGAATTTTATGATCCCCCCTGGGGAAGGATTGGGTACGATTCCCCTGAAGATAAAACTAGATAATAATTTACCTTTTAAAATATTGTAATTTCATAGTCAATCTGGGTTGTTCATTAGGCATATGATCTAACAGTAAAAGTTAAGTTAATTTAGAGTTTTTTCCTCCTATAAGGCACACCCTCGGTTTATATCAGGAAATTTTATTGCGAATGTGTATTATTATTGTTATTCTAAGCAAGAGAGATAGAGAGAGTGAGGAGATTGTGTGAGAGCGAAGAGGAAATTACGGTGGATTTACTATAGGTTGTATCTCTTCATTTTGGTGGATAATCTAAAATGAAGGATTGGTTGTTTCTTTGTGGACGTAGAAAAAATTGGGTGAACCATGTATATATTTGTCTCTCTTGTTTTATGCATTTTTGTATTTGTATTTCCATAATATTTTATGTATTTCATTAGTCCTTTAACTAATTTCTAACACTTCTTTTGCGTCATTGTCGGGGAAGTGTATACAGGATTTTATTTTTTATTTTCATATCATACTAGATGCATTCATTTTCTTTATGCATAATTAAAATCATATTAAAATCATTTAGGATGCATGTATAGAGAACTAGATTCTAGGGGTATATTTATAATTAGAGGTAGAGGACATAGTTCAATACCAACATCACCAACCACCCCTGCTAGACCACGTAGTATCACACCATTCATTGACACTTTTATTCCATCCATAAAAAATAGACATGGACTCCATGAGGTACATAGGTATGAAATTCAACCTAGGGATTCACCGAATTTGTCCACAAAAGCTATAGTTGAAGAGCCTACATCCCCTACTGAAGGAGTTGCATTTGTATTTTCAACAGGTGAAAAACTCTTAGGATAGGAGTCAGAAGTGTAGGGTGAGGAAGAGGAGAAAACTTTTTCTAACATGCCATTAGTAGGAGAACTAGAGAAATAAGTGGACGATCATATTTTTTAGCCTTATATCAACTTTGAGGAATCTACAATGGTAGGAGAAGGGGAAGGAGAAGTACACGAGGGATATGTTGGACCAAGGACTTGTGGAGGAAGAGGTAGAGGAGGTCAACATGGTAGAGGTGGAAGGGGAGATGATAGAGACTTTTGTGAAATATATCCTTATGGATTCCCCATCCCAGGTGAAGATACCATAGCTACCATGAAAAATATATCACCTTCTATCCTTCCCAATTTCCATGGCTTAAGAGTTAAGGATCTTGCAACATTTCTTTTGAGTTTGAAGTATTATGTACGTCATATGATTTTTAACTTGATAGTAAAAAATTAAAAACTATTTCCATCCACTCTAAAATATGGAGGCCTTAAATGGTTCATGGGTCTAGGAACACATTCCATTAGAACATGTGAAAATATGAAAAGAGTATTCCTATAAAAATACAAATATTATTGCATGTATGATAACCTAAAGGATGAAGTCTTTAAGGTGGTTTAAAAAGAGGATGAAAATATTTAATATATGGTGGAAATATTTTCCTACAATATCAAAAGCGATAAAATTCACAATTTATATGAAGAGACACTAAGAACTCTTTTGCTAAAAACCATAAGAGATGAGTAGATTGATCTTCTCAATTTAATGGGTAGAGGAGATGTTTCTCAATTGTCATTTGATGAAATTTGTAAGTTGTGCAAACACATTGCAAGAGGTAGGGAAAAGTATGGCACAAATCCAAGAAACCCAATTATGTCAAGAGTAAGAAAATCCACATATGGAATAGTAAGTATATCATAATTATGAAATCTACATGACAACTTTAAAACACATATCCTTGGAAATCTTAGTGAAAAACTAGATTCTCTAAGGATACAAAATAGAAGAAAGTCAAGAATGTAGCATTATTTATTTTCTATGCTAGGTGTAGGAAAAAACATGCTCTACATGAATTTCCTCTTGATAGTGTTGAGATATGCGTTATATGTGTAGAAAATCATGTTACAAAAGAATTCCCCTAAAAAATTTGGCTTAAGATTGTTTTTCAAGATGAAGCTGGAACAATTCAAGCTGAATCACTTTATTTTGTTTCTCCTAAGATACCATGGCAGCCTAGACAAATAGGTATGGTACAAGATCCCAATGCACAATATCAATCATATGCACAACCGCAAAGTAATAGGAACGCACCTATGCTTTAGAAAACTTGGCCAACTCAATCCAAAAACCTATCTTGGTTACAGGATTGGAAAGCTATTATGGTAGGAATCCTCAATATCCTCAATTGAAACATCCATACCATCAATATCAACCTCATTATTATCCGTCAAAATATTCTCAACCTATGCAACCAAAATTCCAAACCCGATCAACTACGAGTCAACCACTTCCTTTACCATCCACTCCATTTCCTGAAAAATCCAATCAAGTACATGTTCAACCACTTATGAATCCAAATAATAAATTTCCTGAATAGCCCATTTATAAAAAATAGGGTAAAAATTTTCAAGCTTTCCTGAAAGCCCCTCTAAGTATGAATGATGTCCAACTCATATCTATTAGGGTTTTGAAAAATAAGTCACCACCAGCTGTAATCCAAAAATTGAAGAAGGATAACGTTCTAGAAAAATAGGAATATTTTGATCAATGAAATATTTCTCCAAACAAATATGTTGCTACACAATTATAAGACAACTAAATAAAACCAAATCCTACAATTGATCTAATAGAGAAACCTTTTGTTTCCCTACAAAGTCCCCTTTTTCGTGAAAGGCTCAAAATTGATAAGGGAACAGAAAGGAAAATTGTTTTACTTGAATATGGTATTCTAGATAAATTGAAAAATATTTGCATCAAAAATCATTTACTTTAAGATATAAAGGAAATACTTATAGTTTCAAAAGAAATAAATGAGTTGTGCATTAAAAAACTTGGAAGAAAAAGGAAATACATTAAAAAAAATCAATTTGTAGGAAAGATTGAAAATATTATGATGGGGAACCAATACTTCAAAAATATCTACAACCAGGTATTGATATTCCAAACAGTCTGATTGATTCAGGAGAAACCATTAATATCATGAGTAGGAAAACCATGGATCAATTAAAGCTTCATAATATTTATTATACCGCAACTTTATTGAAGTTAGTAGATAGGTATGCTATCAAACATGACAGTATATGTTAATATGTATCTATATATTTAGATTAATGGATGTATCTTGTTGATTTTATGATTTTAACTCCCAAGAATAATATAGGAGTTCATTCATTGATCCTTAAACCTTGGATATCTGCAATCGATGCATTTATAAGTTATAGATCCGATGATATGTACAATTATGATGGTAGTCCTACTAAGAGATTCCCATTATATCCACCTACAAAAACAATAATGGACGTATATAATCAAGTTTAGATGATGATGATAATGAATAATTTGAGGACATTCAACTTGTATTTACTCTTTCACAAATATATGAAGAAGACCAATTAATAAATTTGATCAATAACAATGGTTATTCTTCATATTGTGAACAAGATCAAAGTTTTAAAGAGCAATATAACACTGAATATTTATAATCTAGATATTCCAAAGTAGCTTTATATTCTATGGAAAATTTTGGCAATTATTTAGTAGAAATTTTTTGAGGTAAAACATTAAACATTAATAATAACTTTCAAGAATTTCGAAAGAAACAATTGATAAAGATGCTACAAAAACATTCTGATTCATATGCATGGTCATATAATGATATGAAACGATTTGATCCTAATACATGTATGCATCACATTTACATTCAAGAAAATTCCAAACAAATTAGACAACCTCATAGAAGGATGAATCCCAATATCAAATAAATTGTTAAGGAGGAACTACAAAAATTGCTTAATGTGAATTTCATTTATCCAATATCATATAGTCAATGGGTCTCACCTTTAGTGATTCTTCCTAATAATAATGGAAGTTGGAGAGTGTGTATTGATTATAGATAACTATGTAAGGCTAATTTATAGGACAATTTTCCACTACCTTTCATTGACCAAGTAGTAGATACCTTACTAGGGAAGAAATATTTTTGATTTATTGATGGTTTTAGTGGATATAAGAAAATTCAATTGGTCCTATAATATCAATATAAAAAAATATTTACATGTCCATGGGGTACATATGCTTATAGGGTACAACCTTTTGGATAATGTAATGCACCTACAATGTTCCAAGGAGAAATTTCAGGCATATTTTCTGACTTAATTCATGATTGTGTAGAAGGTTACATAGATGATTTTGTTGTATATGGAAATACTTTTGAAGAAACTCTTGAAATTTAAGAAAAAAAACTCTCATTATATGCAAAGAAGAAAATCTCTCATTAACTCATGAGAAATGTTTTATGATGTTTAATGAGGAAATTTTCTTGGGACACCATATTTCAAGGGACATAATTAAGGTAGATGCATCTAAGGACGAAGTAATTTCTAAAATTTTAGTTCCTACTTGTCAAAGAGATGTTAGAATTTTTCTTGGCTTTATAGGGTATCACAGAAGATTTATAGAAAACTTCAGAAAAATATCCTCTCCACTCTTTAAACTTCTTACAAAAGTTTTTTATTTTGTTTGGAATTATCACTGCTTGAAAGCATTTGAACCATTGAAGCATAAAACTACTGAAGCACCAATTTTAAGAGGGTATGATTGGTCCTTCCCTTTTCAAATTTCAATTGATGTTTCAGACATAGATTTAGGAGATGTGTTGGTACATAAATATTTGACTCCTTATGTTATTTATTACACAAGTAAAAAATTGAATCCTACATAGTTAAATTATAATGTTACTGAAAATGATTTTTTAGTTGTTATTCATGCTATTAATAAGTTTTGACATTATATTACTCGTTATGAAATTTTAATTCATATAGATCATTCTAATATTAGATATTTAATGAATAAACCAATTACTAATGGGAGGATCACTAGATGGTTGTTACTATTACAGGAATTCAATATTACCATTCTAGATATGCCAGGAGAGGAGAACACGGTAGCTGATTTCCTTTCCAGGATGCAAAGTGATAATAGTGATACTCATGTAAAGGATAATTTTCATTATGGATATCTCTTTGTAGTGTCTCTAAAACTTCTTGGTTCATTTATTGTTAACTATTTTTCTACAAAAGGAATTCCTCCACAACTATCATCCTAAGAAAGACAGATTTATCACAAGTAGTTTCCTTACCCATAGATAGAGGGACAATTGTACTAAACTGGACATGGTTTGATCATCTGGAGATGTGTTTGAGAATATGAAGTACCAGAGATATTAAAAGCCTTCCATGATGAACCATGTGGAGGAAAATTTGTTGATAGAAGAACTACCTACAAATTCCTTCTTTTGGGATATTGTTGGCCTTCTATTTTTAGAAATGCCAAGGAACATGTCAACATATGTGGTAACTTCCAAAGATGGGAAAATTCATTCCATCAAACGAGATGACTCTACAGCTTCAGGTACTTATAGAACCTTTTGAAAAATGGGTTGTAGATTTTGTTGGTCCAATCAACCCTCCATCTAAATAGAAAAGGTATATTCTTTTTTTTATGGATTATGTTACAAAATGGATAGAAGCTAAGCCACTTTATTTTTCTTCTGAGAATGTTGTAGTTACATTTATTTTTTAGGACATTTTCACTCATTTTTTTGTCCAAAGGGAATTGTGACAGATTGAGGTGCTCAATTCACATCCAAGTTGGGGCAGAAAATTATGGAGCAATACAAGATCAAACATCAGAAATCTACTCCATATCATTCAAAAGCCAGTGGGAAATTAGAATCAATCAATAAGGTACTTGAAGCAATCCTAACCAATATTTTACACTTGCATATAATATATTGTTCATAAAGGCTTCCAAAGGCACTTTTGCATATTTTACCACATGGAGAACCACTATTGGACATACTCCTTATGAGCTTGTCTATGGGAAACAAGTTTTTATTCCAATTGAATTCCCGGGGAGTCCTTTAGAACAACATCAAAATTGGGCCTTGATATATATGAAACTAAAAAGAAAAGATTGGCACAACATAATGAGTTAGATCAGACCTGGCAAGATGTTATCCAAAGAACCAACATAGTTGAATAGTTGAGATCGAGATGGCATGATAAATTCACAGAGTTAAGAACTTCAATCCAAGCGACTGGGCTCTTATTTTTTATTCTAAATTCAATGATTTTCAAGCAAAATTTCAGACACACAAGATTGGTCCCTATGAGATAGATACACTAATTGATAATGGAGCAATTAGAATCGCGACTATTGATGAAGAAAATATCACCTTACTTGTTAATGGGAATAAGTTAAAGTTATATCATAAGCCCTTGAAAAGAGAATAATTTGTCAAATATTTTATTTCAAGTTGGTTGAAAAAGGAGATTCTTCTCCTCATCCTCCAACTAAATTTTTATTTCTTTCCTCAAATTGAAAAGAAAAAGAAAAATGAAGAATATATATATATATATATATATATATATATAATCCAAAATTGTTGGCATATTATACAAAAAATCTTAGTTGAAAACAAAGAATTATTTGGAGCTTAGATTTTCACAACCCCATCTCTTTTTCCAATTTTCTTTGTTTTCCCCTTCCCTTTCTTTTAATTCTTAATAATTTTTTTCAAGTTTAATAAGTGTCTCTGAGACCTAATTTTTCTCCAAGAATTCTAAGAATAAATCAACATCAATAAGGATCAACTACATCGGCAACACCAACGTTTCAAGAAAATTATGAAGTTCAACAAAGTATCTACAAAATTGTCAAATATCAGTAGATCCATTCAAATTCTGTAGCTAGTAACAAAACTACAAAGATTATGAAACCAGTAAGAATCCAAAATAAATCATCAATATGAAAAATGAAATAAGTCGCTACAACAAAAGGTATGTAAAAATAATATTAAGTTAATTTTCATTAAATAAATGATATATTTATGGGTTTATATAATAATTTTGATATACCTTCCTTTTGAGTTATGACCATGTAGAATAACCTTGATTGCACTGACCATCCGATCATTTTTACCTTAAAAAATTCATTATGATAAACTCCTTCCACTACATTCAAATGATTTAAAATATCCCAACTGTCCTACAAAAATGGATTGAGTGAACTCATGGGAGATCATCAGTAAAAGAGGATTCTCATTTGTACTCAATCACCTATCTATTTTATTCATACCCTAACCCCATCAATTGCATTCATTCTCCACAATTATATCCACCTTTAATCATCGTTGCAGTGAAAGAGGTAATTCAGGGGCGCAAATTCTATATCGCCATGGGTGTTTTTGTCAGGTTTGATCCACATGGAGAAAAATTTCACAGTGCTTATCAACGAATCGTATATTATTTGCAGTAGGCTAGGTGGCTTCAATTCTTATAAAAATTCAATGGCCATGAGGTGGAGGTCACAAAATATTTTTCCAAAGAATTTGATGGTGTAGAGGCCAAAATTAGAGACATAAGGCTTAAAATCTTTGAATCATTCATAACATAGGAAACATAACTTCCGTGAATCAGAGAAATCTTGTTTAAAAGTCAGAGACTTAAGGATGAATACTCGAGAAATTTCTTGCATAATCCTCACATGGATACTTTTCCATTCAAGGAAGGAATTCCAGTCATGGCTCTAAATGGAGAAACCTATTGTTAGTACTCCAAAAGTTTCTCACTTGTGAAGGTAGATTCGAGATTCTACTCTTTTACCATGCAAGGTTGCTTATGTATTTTGTTGAGGGAAAAAAATTAATTTGCCTTATTATTTAATGTGGAGCTTAAATAAAATGGCCTTTGATATTCAGCAAGACTCTTAGGAATATTGATATATTTTTGTATCACAATGGTTTGATAAATATTCTTGTTTCAGCCCACTTGAATTCTACTGGTGATAAATTGGCAGGAAATTTTGGTTAGAAATCACTTTGTAGAGATATGAAAATAATAATTACCAAAAACTAAGAGGATCCAACGTGGGACATATCAAAACCATAATACTAAGGCTTCCATGTAAAAAAAATAAATTTTGACAGGAAACAAACCAGAACAAATCGAAATTTCACCAGGTGAAATAAAGGATGGTGCTCCACTCAATCAGTTTTTGGAGAAGATTAAACATAAAAATGACAAAAAAAAACTTACAAGAAATAAATTCAACCAAAATTTCAAGCATCTCGAAGAAAAAATGGAAGAAAAAACAAAAAACATGAAGAAACAAGTCAACAAAAGGAAGGGTGCTCAAGAGGAAGTAGCAAACGTTAAGAATAAGAAAACTATTTTCTGAGCATTAAAGATCCAACACAACAAGACACTCCAAATATTGTTAACATTGAAGAGGAAGATGATGTTAACATAGGGTCAGAGGAAAAATCTGTTGGATATTTTGCATTGTCTGGATGGCTAGTGGCAGCAAAGTGTGTTAACATTGATGTCAATACCCATGGGGGAGATGTGTTGGACAGTTGGCATGGTCTGATGGCTAGTGGTAGTAAGTGTGTTGGCATTGATGTCAACCATATGAGAATTGAGGCTAGTGGAAGTTGATGATGGAATTAATGTGCATGGTTTGTCAAAATAAAGGGACGTCCCATGGTTGCTGCAGTCTCTTGTATAAAATAATCATAGTAGCTAGATTATTGGAGAAGCCATAATATGATGAGTATGGTGGTTGGGATTCCCTAGATTTGGAGGAATTTCTGCATCATGACATTTTCTAAAATGGTCATGGAAGTGGCATTGTTGGAAAGTACTTGGAGAGATATTTCTAGTGGCGTCCTAAAGTCTACAAATGGGCTCCTGCATCAAAATTTATTGACATTCAGTATCAGGATCACCATGGTAAAATTTGCATGCCCGGAAGCCTGTAACATTATTTAGAAGAGATCTGGGGTAAAATTAATTTAGGGTAGAGGGAACAATGCCTGGAAGCCCAGAAAATTGGAAGCCGAAAATCCAGTTGAAAACAAGCGAAGGTTTCCCGGAAGCTTGGAATCCTAGAAGCCTATAACTTTATTAAAAGGTGATCCAAGATGGCAAGGAGCCGGACCATCAGGGGATGATAGTTGAAGGCCTGTCAATAGGTGGAGACTGTAATAGATATTACCTGGAAGAAATTATATTTGATAGTCGGGAACTTCCCGTGGGGCCAACAAGTGGCGGTATTGTGATGTTGATAGGTGGAAAGTGGGTCAAGCCCACAAAATCCAACTAGAGCCTGTAAGGAGGAGGAGTGACCATTGTCAGTAGAGAAGTCAAGTGGGCCAGGACAGAAGCCTAGAAGCTCGTAAGATTTATGGAATTCATTTCAAAGAAGTTATGAGCATTCTGGCATCCAAGCTCCAACTCGGTAGTAGTATGTGTGTGTGTGTGTATATATATATAGCAATGAGCTAAGTGCCATCATAAGTGCCAGTATAAGAAGTTACGAGTGGGGCCTAGTTACGAGCTTAGTGACATAATAAGCATTGATGTAGAAAAATACCAATGGAAAATAGAATTTTAAAAAGGTAATTCACCCCTACAGACCAAAAAATAAGTCTAACACCTAAATGCCTAGCCAAAGGTCACAACATCTAGTTTAGTGGAGAAAATTAGGTAAAGGAGCCAACAGAAAGGTTCTAAGGCATGCTAACAAGTGGAAAGTGGGGCAAGGCTAGAAGCTCGCAATCTCGTAAGTATTAAGGAATGTTATTAAAAAAATGACAGAGGAACCAAGGCATCCTGGCTCTAAATCAATGAGAGTATATGTATATGAGTGGGACCTAGTGGATTTGATGGAAATTAACTAAGCTAGGAGATGGATATTTTGTCAGCATTTGATGGTTTCATTAAAATTTGAAAGGCATGCTCAGGACTTGGTTTTTCTATGAATTTCCATGTTTTGGTGACTAAAGGTCTTATGCTAATAACAAAAGAAATGGCACCATGGGTGTATGGTTCAAGGAATGGATGATTCATTAGTTGTTCAAGAGCATAAGGAAGCAAGGACCACGGTTTCATAAGATGAATTATGGAGCCAGTCTCGAATTGAAACAAGTGATCCTTGATCTTGCTTACATGCTACGATGAAATGAATGAAGAATAGAGCCTTAGGGATAGAATATTTTATCATATAAGAATACAGCCATGCTGGGGTATATTATGAGCTTTGAAATCAAATTAATAAGTGTTAAAAATCCATACTGCTGTTAGGACCTCACTATGTATCATTTTTACTATATATTTTGACACCACCTTACCCTTATAACCATGTTTAAAAAGGATTCCATCATCATTTTCATTCACTTTATCCAAAGGTATATAAAATCCTCTTCTTTACTATATGTTTAATCTGTTTACATATAATTCCATATTACTCTTATATTTTATCATTAATCGAAGTAGGTTGTTGCTAACATAAGTCTAAAAGATCGCAGATAAGTTATATGCTGTGCTGGAACAATCGGCCGTTGTTGAAACAGTCAAACTTCATTGCTGAAACAGTCGACTCCGTTGCTGAAACAGCCAGCAGACACGCAAATTCCACCACTATTCGTAATTTGCGATTCTGGAAGAGAATTTTGTGGAACAATGGCAACAACATGAAGATGTGGTTACACGGATTATTCTGAAGATAGTACTCTTTTTGTATCTGTTGTAACAATATCTTTTTATGGAAGAACAGAATAGCCCTGTTTTAAGAAAGAAGAACAGAATTGGGATAAACGTAGATTTGCTCTACTGTAATTGTAAGAGATGTCTCCTCTTTAAAAAGAGGAGACATCATCATTATAAGGGAGATTAGAGCTCGAAACTACAGGAGAACATTGTGTTTGAGAGAACTGGAGCTAGACTCCATTTGTAATGTATCATTTCTTTTGACAGATGAATAAAATTTCCTTTTGAGCACTTCAATTTAATCCTTTCCTGGGGAATCTTGTGAGAAGGAAAGGGCCCACCTTCCTCACAAGATTCACCCGACTGTCCCTGTAGTTTTTTTAATTTCTTTATGACATTCACGCTTTACTTTAATTCTGTTTGTTGAAACACTAGTTACACAGCTCTATAATTCATTGAGCATTCTATTTCTTTCAACGCTGCATGTGTTTAGTACATTCACTCTTAAGTTAAGAGATTTATTTCTGTTAATTGTTTGAATGTATGATTGATGCTAGGAAGCAGGTGCTGAAGTTTCCTGTACAAAGGAATAGGGTCCTGTTTCCATTGATTGCCTTTCTTTTCCTGCAGTGTGATTAGAAATAGGAGACAGGTGCTGAAGGTTCCTGTTCATGGGAATAGGGTCCTGTTCTCTTGAGTTATCTTTTCTACATAGTTATTAGTGTCAGGCAACAGGTACTGGAGTTCCTATTTAAAGGAATAGGGTCCTGTTCCTGTTATGGTTGATTGGTTTCCTTTCCTGCAGATTGATTTCCCTTTATTTGGATTCTAAACTGCAATATAGGAATTACTTCTGCTATGACATAAGTAACTTCAGCTTTGATTAAACAGAGTGTGAATAATTAGATTTGTATGATTGATAATTGTGTGGCTTTTTACTACAACATTGTTTTTTCTTTTGAAATTGAGCATATCCAGTGTGTGATTGTCTTTGGAATAAACAGACTTCCTCGGGTTGACAATTTATGTGGAGCTTGAATTGTGAAAACAATTAAAGCGACCAACATTTTGGCGCCATTGTCGGGGAAGGCAATTATAGATCTCAAAAGCATTAATATTTTATTTTTAGATGTGTAGATTGTATGAGAGGACGCGGAAACCAGAAGAAAACTAACCCCACAGGTGGCAAAGGTAAAGGAAGGGGAGGAAGAAAGACTTTCATTGACGAGATTATATCAAAGGCTGAATAATCACAGAGATTAAGTTCTCGAAGACAAAAAATTCAACACTCCCCTCAATCAGATTATAAAACAGAGGAAGTTGTGGGTCCTGAAAATATAGAGGAGCCAGTGATTAAAGAGCCAGCAGTCAGTGCTGGAGAGTCAGAAGAAAGTGCTAGCAATTAAGCAGAGCACATTGAGGAAATAATAGAGAGTGTTGGACGACCAGTGGAAAGCATTGAAGAGCCAGTAGAAGATCCCGACGATCGAGCAAGTGCAGTAGGAGAACAGACAATGGAAGGAAACAATGAATACTTCTTTGGTGGAGGACATGTAGATCCTGAAGGAGAAGGAAAGGATGAAAATTATCTCTCTACCTTGGGATTTCCTATCAGTGATCTCCCTATAGGAACAACTCCTATGAAAAACATTCCATTGTCAGCTTTACCTAACTTCCATGGTTTATCCTTTGAAGATCCGGATGAATTTCTTTTTGAATTTGATATATTATGCAAAAGTTATGATTATGTTACTAATGCTCAAAATTTGAAACTGTTTCCAACAACATTAAAAGGAAATGCTTTAAGATGGTTCATGAGCCTTGGGAGTCAGGTAATCACAACATGGGAACAGATGAAACAGAAATTTCTGCTTAAATATCAAGACTACTTCCGGACGAGAGAAAAGAAGGATGAACTATTCAATATGGCACAAAAGCCGGACGAGAATTTGGAGGACTATGTAGAAAGGCTGCAGTACAATATACAGAGATCTGATCATCCGAATATAAGTAAGGAAATTCGCAAAACAATATTACTTAGAGGTTTAAGGGATGATTGTTTAGACATGTTAAATATGCTTGGCAAGGGAGATATATCTAAGGAATCATATGATGAGATTGTTGAACTTTCTAAGAGGTGTTCAAGGGGAGCTGCAAGGAACAGAATAAGTAATAGAGATCCCACCTATTCAAGAGTGCAGAAATCAGCCAGTGGAGGAGCAACAAGGGCTGAAATAGGTAATTTACTTGAAGAATTTAAAACTGAGATGTTAAGTTCTTTTGCTTCACAAATTGACACTTTGCAGGTTAAGAAGAAGCAGGCTGAAGCAGAAGCAACTCTGGCTGTCTTTTGCCTGAAGTGCAGAGACAAACAGCCACTAAGGGAATGCCCATTGGAAAAAATACCAATCTATACCCTTTGTGAGAAAGATCATGAAACAAAACAATGTCCATTTCTACCAGGAATAAAGGCAGCATTACAGCCAACGGAAGAAGAAGCTGAAGCAGTTTACCTACTAACTCAAAGAAGACAATGGCAACCAAAAGGACAAGGTGTGAACTCTAGTATGCCATTTAATCGTTGGAATAATTATTCTGCTTTCGGTCAAACAAATTACCCTCCCTTTAATCAA
The DNA here is from genome assembly GCA_034641835.2 of Pinus albicaulis. Lineage (NCBI taxonomy): Eukaryota > Viridiplantae > Streptophyta > Pinopsida > Pinales > Pinaceae > Pinus > Pinus albicaulis. Next base: position 933,568,641 of record CM076573.1, read on the forward strand.
ATGCAATACCCACCCTTTAATCAAATGAATTTCCCACCCATGCAACAATCAAACCCTCCCTTTGTTGATCCTACAATGTGGACTCCTTGGCCCCCACAGCAGCCATCTTCTTTTAACCCTTGGAATTCAAATTGGAGAAGCCAACAACTCCCGTGTCCAAATCAATTGCCTCAATTCCAACAACCACTTCCTCTGCCATCAAATGCTCCGCCAAATAACCAAATGAGACCCCAGCTACCCGTGCAACCAAATCCTAACCCCAATAATAAATTTGTGCAAGTCATAATAATTCAGAATCAGTCTATATTTCCTACTATGCAATGTAATGATATTCATTTAAGGTCCGGGAAAATAGTAGAGCCTATTATTGATGACATAACTTCTTCTGATTCTGATAAAGAGGAAACTGAGAAACATAAGAAAGCACAACTACCTTCTAACAAGAGTGTTGAAATAACAGAACCACCATTCCCCAAGCGTTTTGTTTTAACTAGAATGCCTGAAACACCTGCTTTTAATCTTTTAGGGGAATTGCAAAATTTGTATGTTAAAATTCCACTTTTACAAGCATTAAGAGATGTACCAATTTATGCCAGAACAATAAGGGATATTTTTGTTAAGAAACCTGGTAGGAAAACTAAAGATCCTCTTACAGTACATGTGATGGGTGACTTATCTGCATTAATGTCCGGAAAAACCCCTCCTGTGAAATATGGTGATCCCGGCCATCCTACCGTGATAGTTCAAATTGGTAAAACAATGATTCCTCAAGTTCTGGTAGATTTAGGTGCTTCAATAAACATAATGACTCTTGAAACTTCACAATTATTACAGCTGAATAACACAATCATAGATACACCTACCATTCTAGAGTTGGCTGACCATTCTACAATTAAACCTGAAGGAGTTGTTGAAGATCTACTTATCTCAGTTGAATCCTGGAATTACCCAGCTGATTTTGTTGTATTGCAGACTAAAACAAAGTTGGGGGGACATCCTTTAATTCTGGGGAGGCCTTGGATGGCCACAGCTGATGCCTTTATCAGTTGCAGATCCGGTTCAATGACAATTTATAATGGTTATGAAACTAAACAGCTTACTCTTTATCCTCATGCTACACCCATAATTAATAATGAAGATTCTATGTGGATGGATTATGATGATAATGTTGTTTAGCCTATTCTAACTATTGGGCAAGATTTAACTCTTAAAGACAATACAGAGGATGAAATAATTAATAATTTTATTTGTGAACCTTCTTCTGTAATTGCTGAAACACACAATCAATTGACTACAATTTTTGAAACAGATACCCAAGAAAATATTGAATCTGAAGACTCATCTCAGACATTAACCACCATCTCATCTAAGAGCATAACAGTTGAAATTGAACCTGGCAAGACATTAAACATAAATCTTGATCTAACAGTTGCTGAAACACAACAGTTAATGAAGTTATTGCATGAATATAAGGAAGCATTTGCATGGGATTACACAGATATGAAAGGGATCTCTTCTGAATTATGTACTCACTGAATTTACATTAAGGAGGGATGCCGACCAGTCTGTCAACCCCAAAGACGAATGAACCCTAATTTACGAGAAATTGTTAAAGAAGAACTTCAGAAATTGCTTAATGCAGGATTTATATACCCCATATCTGACAATGAATGGGTTTCCCCATTGGTAATTTTCCCTAAGAAAAACAGGAAATGGAGAGTATGTGTTGATTACAGAGCCTTGAACAAAGCTACTCAAAAGGATCACTTTCCTTTACCTTTCATTGATCAGGTGTTGGATAGTCTGGCAGGGAAGAAATTCTTTTCTTTTCTAGATGGATTCAATGGGTATAATCAGATTAGAATTGCACCCCAAGACCAGGACAAGACCACTTTCACTAGCCCTTGGGGAAATTTTGCTTACAGAGTTCTCCCATTTGGGCTATGTAATGCACCAGCAAATTTTCAGAGGGCTATTATAGGAAATTTTTCTGATATGCTGAATGACTCTATGGAAATATTTATGGATGATTTTACTCTTTATGGTGTGTCTTTTGAAGATGCATTACAAAATATTGAGAAGGTACTTAAACGATGTATACAAGCTCACCTCTCCCTAAGTACTGAAAAATGTCATATGATGATGAGTGAAGGAGTAGTGCTTGGACATTTTATTTCATCTCAAGGTATTCAAGTAGATCCATCTAAAATATTGGTCATTCAGAATCTTTCTATTCCTAAAACACAAACTGATGTGAGAAGTTTTCTAGGACATGCTGGATACTACAGAAGATTTATTAAATATTTTTCTAAGATAGCTTCTCCATTATTTGTGTTGCTTATGAAAAATTTTGAATTTAAGTGGACTAATTCTTGTCAGAAAGCTTTTGAAGAACTCAAGCATCAGTTGTCTACTGCTCCTATTTTGAGGGGGCCTGATTGGGCCCTCCCTTTTCATATATCTTCTGATGCTTCAGACACTGCAATTGGAGCTGTCTTGGGACAAGAGGTGAATCATCCTCCTTATGCTATCTACTTCATTAGTAAGAATATGACCCCTGCTGAACTTAATTACACAGTTACCGAAAAGGAATTTCTTGCAGTAATTTATGCCATTAATAAATTTCGACACTATATCACTGGTTATTCTACTTTTGTGCACTCTGATCACTCAGCTATCAAGTATTTAATGAACAAATCTGTTACAAATGCTAGAGTTACCAGATGGCTATTATTACTGCAGGAATTTGATATCACAATTGTAGATCGGCTTGGTAAAGAAAATGTGGTGGCTGATTTCCTTTCACGGTTAAAAACTGACAATGATATTCCAGTAGATGATTCTTTTCCTGATGAGTATTTGTTTGCAGTTTCTTCTCACTCTCCATGGTATGCAGATATTGCTAATTATTTGGTTGCAGGAAAATTACCATCACACCTGTCATACAGAGAAAAGAGAAGAATTGTTCAACAAAGTGCCAGGTATAGCTAGATAAGTGGGTGTCTTTTCTACACAGGGCTTGATCAGGAAATCCGAAGATGCATTAGGGAAGATGAAGTGTATGACATACTGAAAGCTTGTCATGATGGCCCTTGTGGAGGGCATTTTGCTGATAAGAGAACAACACACAAAATTTTGAGGATAGGTTACTATTGGCCCTCATTATTTAAGGATGCAAAGAAATATGTAAGGGCTTGTGATAGCTGCCAGATAATGGGTCAACCCAATCATAGAGATCAAATGCCATTAAACCCCCAGGTATTTTTTGAACCATTTGAAAGATGGGCCTTGGATTTCATAGGACCCATTAATCCTCCATCCAATCAAAGAACTTATATATTAGTCTGTACAGACTATATGACTAAATGGGTGGAGGCCAAAGCACTTATTAGAGCCAATGAAGAGGCTGTCCTAGCTTTCTTATTTGAAGAAATCTTCACTAGATTTGGAATTCCTAGAGAGCTAGTTACAGATGGAGGACCTCCATTCAATTCTCACGGTTTTAATTCTACCCTTCAGAAATATCATATTCATCATAGAATGACTACACCATACCACCCCCAGGCCAATGGGCAGCTGGAAAGCACAAATAAAGTATTAGAAGCCATTCTAACTAAAACAGTGAAGGACAATCGGAAGGATTGGTCTCAAAGGCTCCCTGAAGCATTATGGGCTTACAGAACTACTTGGAGAAACACTACAGGTTTTTCTCCCTATGAACTGGTTTATGGTAAAAATGTTTTTTTTCCTGTGGAATTTGAAATCAAAACTCTAAGAACTGCTTTAGCTGTTAATCTTGATTTGACTGATGTGCAGAAAGCTAGGTTGCAGCAGCTTCTTGAATTGGATGAAAAGAGATTAGATGCCATTCACCAGACAACCATGATTCAACAACAGAGAATGAAGTGGAATGATAAAATTATCAAACACAAGCAGTTCCAAAAAGGTAATTGGGCCTTGTTGTATGACTCTCGGTTTGAAAATTTTCAGGGTAAGTTACGTACACGTTGGCTTGGACCATATGAAGTAGATGCTATTTTTTCTAATGGAACAATAAGACTTCTCACAATTGATGATTCTAAAACACCTCTACTAGTCAATGGTCATAGGCTTCATTTATACCAGTGCCCTGTTTCTAAAGAGGATTGCAAGACTGCTTGCATGACTGATATACATTATCTTTTTTAGGATGTAGTAGGAAAAATGTCTCCGACTTCCTCACCCAAGCTCTTACTATAGATGACCCATCAAAGGTAGACAACATAAATCTATTGCCTTTGATTTCTCCTCTGCTGCAGGGTATCTTCTCTTCCTTCAACTGGATGAAATGTGGAAAATATAGAGTCTCCTTGAAGGCTCTAGGTTGAGATTTGTACTCAACAAGGTACTTACTTAGAATCAAATGATCCAAGTATCTTTCATGCTTGTCTCTTTCTTCTTCATGAGAATAGGAAGTGCATGGTCCTTCCTCTTCTTTTTGCTCCTCATATTTGGAGAGGCTCTTCTTATTTATGAATAATGATGAGAGAAATCTCATATTCTTCATCATTTTTATCTTCTTTTGCTTAGACTCACAGACTGAGCCAGGACTATGCTTTGATACAATTGTAATATCCCCAAATTGGGATTGCTAGCAAAGCATGCCAGAAAAATGCATTTTTCTGGAATGTATGCTATAGGAAACAAGATTATCCCTTGGATATCTTATATCTGATAATATAATATCAAAATCCAAGAGGAAATCAGAAACCAAGCAAACTAGGTTAGATAAACAAGCCTCTCACATCTAGAATGGCTGGAAAATGCCCAATAATGGGACTGCAACATTAAGTAAATCCAATTCTGGAGTATCAAAAATCTATTCAATCATGAAATGTGTCAAGAAACACATTATAATTATTTGATGTTACAAAATAAACTTCTTCTTCATTCTAAGATCCAAAAAGTAGGGAAAAGCAACAAATTGAGCCCTAAAAGGGTATATTTCATAGATTTGCGTAAAAACAGAGGAAAATGATAGTGGGATCCATTATAATAGGTTATATGTGACTCACATATCAAATTTAAGCTAAAAAAAATCATTCTAGCTAAGTTAAACTGGTCTTCCACTCCCGACATGGCTAAAAAGGGCTCAATCCCCATGGCTTAGCGAATGCAGAATTTATTAAAGCTTTCACAGTGTCTTTTTTTAGAGGGTTTATGATGAAATATGATGGAATATGCATGAATACATGGTATTACATGATATCATGGAGTTTATTTCTCAGATCATGAGAAAAATGGAGAATAGATGAAGAAACTCTCAAGAATGGGGTGCTGCAACACTTTATTTCTCTGCAACAAGATTATGCAACGTAATTTTCAGGAGCTGTAGAAGCTATAAATTAAATATCATATCTAAGACATATATTTGCACAAAATATCAGATCTATAATAGATCGGTACACTAGATTGTCTTTACTTTACATTCCCCTTGGGGATTTCAACAATACATGAAATAATAGGAGTAGATCTGAGTTTTACTGCAGCAGATCTATAGAATGATTCAGAAATTATGAAGTATATGTAGCAATGAATCAGATCTAAAAAATACATGGATTGGTTGGCCAATCCATGGATCACCACAGTGCAAGGAAGACTCCTTTACACTAGAGATCACTTCTCCAACTAAATGTTGGAATACCCTGCAACTTTGAAACTGGAAATAACGCATTCCAAGAGGAAAAAATGTGCTGGAAACTTGAAGAACAAATTGGCCTGATTCCAAGATCAAGAACTGAAGCCCAAAATGCTAATACACTCTTCCAGGAGGTTAAAAGACACACTCATTGAGAAGAGGTAGTAGTACAATCTATATCTGAGTAGATCTAGTGTTTCCACTTCCTGCAGCTCACTGAAACAAGTAAATCACATAGGATTTACATTGTCTAAGGGAGATGGAGCTTGGCCATATGCTTGATAGTGGAAGAGAAGTACAATTCCCTCCAAGCGCTACTCAATGGAAGGAGAGAGAATTCCTAAACAGGAAATCCTCACTATTCTTTGCTAAATAGCCAAGAGAAAGAGATATGTCTAAGTAGAAAATACAATTTGAAAATATAATATCATGAACAACCTTCTCTTGAGCCTTCCCCTTCCTTTTATAAGATGAGATCTTTGGCAAAACCTAAACCACCTTGATGAATTATCTCCTTTCACATGAGGGCCTCTTTCTAGAACTGCACTGTCCCTCCATGAGGTACATTGTATCTAGACAGTGTTATGATTTGGTCCTGTTGATCAAGTCAATCTCCTCATCCCTTGTTCACATGTAAGTGTATTTTATTGTAACAACCTTGATTTGCCTCTGTTCACATTGGGAATTGATTTATTTGGATGTCTTTAAGAGTTTTTATGTTCTCCTTTACATTTTATTCATCAATTAAGAAAATTAACACAAAATGAAATATTCCCATTAGCTTGGGCTAATTAGGAATATTACAAAAAATGTTTGTATTAATGGTATACCTTGCATTTTAATGGAAGTTGTTCATAGTCTAGCTACTGAATGTGCATCCTATTTTCCACCTTCAACTTGATCGCCTCCGGTAGTCCTTTCCCAAAGTCTACCTCGACACAGATTCTTGCACAGGCTTGCATATTGTCATTTAGTTTGCTTCTATTGATGAAGCTACCAACAACATTCCGAATCGCTCTTACAAAATCATCCCCCCATCAGTGAAGAGGGAGATGAGGAAGGAAAACCCACACTGGGACAATGTTAGGGACGTCGAGTTCTGGGTCGAAGTCTGGAGTCCATTTGTTTTTATAGAGCCCCCTGGTATCCATGAAGTATGGCCCATTTTTTAAGATCACATATCTGTCTTCCTTTGTCTTGAAGAGAAAGGTGTAAAAACCACTACAGCAAAATCTGATGGAGATTTTCCCTTTTATTTTGTCCAACCAGTTGTGCTCTACCCATTTTTGGACTGTCTTTGGCGATGACCATAGAATCGTAAATTTCCCAGTGAGTCCTTTCTCTGCAAAGGATAGTAAAAACATTTGAGGGATCACAGGGGGCAGTGAAACTTCCTAGATTCCATCCATTTTTTCTACAAACTTCGAAATCGCAGGCCTAGACTGAGGAGGATTCAAAGAGTCGATGAGAGCAAAGAAGGTCAAGGCATGGTCAGCATGAGTGGCCACCTCCGGGATGGACTCCGGAGGGGCCATGCATCCATGGGCAGAGCAACAAGGGGAGGCTGAAGCGTGAGTGATTGCGCAGGTGCTTCGAACCTGGCTATAGGTTTGAGATTTTTTAATTAAATTTGTTACTATTATCTGTTATTAATAATTATTATAGTTAATAATTTTAATTATTAATATTAATTAATAATAAAAATTATTATTCTTATTAATTATTATTATTAATTAAAACATTATTACTAATAGTTTATTTATTTCCTTAATAAATTTAATATATAGTTTATGGAATATCTTAAAAAAAGGCCTTAGCCTTAGCTCAATTTTTCCCTGGGAAATGCAAGAGGGTCATGGATGCTACTTCTGTAATATGGCCCCATGGTCGCAAAGATTTAGATATATTTCTTGGGCACCTAAATTCCTAGTATGATTCCATCAAATTCACGATGGAAGTAGAGGTGGATGGTTTTGTGCCCTTATTTGATATCCTTCTTTCTAGAATGGATGATGGTTCCATTTCCTACCAATATTTTCACAAGAAAAATCACATGGAACAATATCTTCATGTTGGTTCTCATCATTTTCTTGCTCAAAAATTTTATTCTTTCCACTCTTGCTACCCGTACTATAAGAATATTTTATGACATCCACTTAGAGTCTGAGAAATTCCATCTTATTTATGTGTTTGAGAAGAATGGATATAACATATCTCAAGGGCTTAAGGCATTTCAAAAAGCCTATAAAGGGTTAAGAGGAAAATCTACCCATATAGATCTTATCTCCAAATTTCATCTCCCATATATTCAAGGGACATCAGACAAAATTTCTCATGTCCTTAGAAGGAATCATGTTTCCTCTTCTTTGAAGCCTCTCTGTACTATTATAAACTCTCTCACATCTGTCAAGGACCCTATTCAACCTTAAGACATGAAATTAGTTTACGTGGTTCCCTGTAACTATGGTACTCCTTGCTATCACTCTCCCCAACTTTCTAAGGATGACAGTAGGATTGGAGAAAGGTAACCACATACCAAAATTTAGGTCACATAGCTAGCCCTACCCAGAGCAGAGAGGGATCTCTATTTTTCACTTTAAATAGTAAAATTAATGGCTGAGTATCATAATATTTTAGGCTAGATATTTAAGCTTAGATGAGTAAAATTTGTTTGATATTTTGAATGCTGGATAGGAAAGTCAGTGAATGGACTGTAAATGAGGTTTTTTGGTCTGAAATTTCAGTTGAACCTGCAGAGAGTGTGTGAGGCAAGATAGGTAGTTTAGAAACATATTAATTAGTCATTGAGTATAGGTTGAAGATGGAATAGAGTTTGAATGAGCACTAAGGTGAATTCATTCAATTAAGAAGCAAATAAACATAATATGGTGAATCTTTTCTAAAACAGAGCATGCATAAACATGAATTATTCTTTAAAACTTACAAGATAGACATATATGAAGAAGTAGACATGGTATTAAGCATAAGATGATAAGAAAACATGAGAAACACAGATGTTCCAAAACATACCACAAGTATCTCAACACAATTCCTGCAAATCTGTCTCTGATTTCATTCCATAAGCTTGTTACAAGAGCTCCACTACAAAATATGATACTATTTAACCCCAAAACAAGAAAAAAGAGAGTATACTTATAGAAAATATAGACCATGAAACCTCATCAGGTCAAAATCCCATCCAAAATGGATCATAAATATAAAATGTGTCATTTTCTAGTTTCTAGGGAGGTTAGAAACCATTCCCTGAATTTTAGCTACAAACTAGGAGTGTTTGTCCCTTACATTAATTACAAATTCCATCATAGTAGGAAGAAAAAACCAACTGAATAACTCTAATGATAACCCATAGCCTCGAATTTGTGACCATTTCTGATCTTGATAAGTGTCCCGAGGGAATCCAATGATGATCTATGACAATTCTAACTGAAGATTTTAAAAAATAGTTTGCAGAAGCGTAATAGAAATTTGGAGGCACTTTTGAGGCACTTTGAGAATTAAAAATTCACTTCTGAAAAAAAAGTCAACTAGCCCTGTGTCTAGTGTCCAAAACATCTTGAATTTGGAAAAATGGACCATAGGAAGGCCTTCACAAATCCATTCTCTCAGAGTCACTCAAAAGTGTAACAAAGGGTCCAAAAAGGTGTTAGAAACATGAAAAATAGGTGGTTTTTGAGTTTTTTCTCCCAAATTGTAGCTTTTCATGCCAGGAGGGTTACTGATATCAAAATACATCCATCCATGTAAATAAATCCCCATTTGGATGCCTCTAAAACAAAAATTCACAAGTGTTTGTTACCCTTCTACAATGAGAAAGTTCTAGAATTCTGCCAAAAATCATGTAAAATGCCAAAGTTTCTCCAAATATTTCAAAATTGGTTCTTTGACACCTGTAAGAGATAAGCTATAGAAATAATAAAGCTTCAGCCAATAAATCCAATTTTTCCTTCTCGTTGGGCTTCATTTGCGCCTCTTTAAGCCTCTTTTTGACTTGTTTCAGCTTTATTTGAGAAATGGTATGCCTTGTACCATTATGACTTGTCATGTGCCTTTGAAATTGTTATCCCTTTTAGCTTTGTTCAATAACTTTTCAAAATGCTCATTAACTCTTTATAGCCAAAGCTCTCTATCCTCATTCATCTCCATGTAAATGAGCTCATCAAATGTCAACTCTTTAGACTGACAAATTTGTTGTTTCTCTCGCTCCAATTCCCTTTTTAGGCCTCTTGTTCTTGGTATTTTTTTATGTGTTTTAGCCTCCATCTCCTAAATTTGGTAAAAAACAACAATATTCTTTTTGTTGCCTCTATTTTTCTCCTTTCCTAATTTGTACTTGCTTTGTAAGAGTTGATTAATTTTCAATTGAAAATTTTCAATTGAAAATTTTCATGGTGAAGGAAAGTAATTTGGGATTGGGAAATTGTGAAGGCCTCTTTCAACTCTGAAATTTCTTTATCTTTCTCTTTTATGATGCCTTAGTATGATCTAACCTCCTCATGCTCTGATACCTCAGGCTTCAATGGCACTGACTCATCATGCTGATGCAAAAAAGGTTGCTCCTCTATCTGACATTTCTCATCATGGGTGCCAAGTGTAAGAAAAATCCTCATAGACTTAGGCACAAAAACCTGCCTCCTCCCTCTCTCATATGTGTGAGAAAATACCAAAACCCTAGGGACATTTGAAAGTTGAAAAGGCATGTTAGAAGAGCCAATATCCATTGGCTATGGTGATGATGTAATAGGCAAGACAAAGCTGCTAAAAATATCTCCAAGAAGTCTTCCCATGTCATGTTTATGGAGGACAAGTGATGCAGCACAATGAGCTTGATTAGGCCATGATGAAAGAGACTAGTATGATGATATTCTCTTCTAATATGAACCTTCTAAGCTATCTCAATCAAGCTTCTGTATAAATAATGAGGAAAATCAAGTGTTTTGACTCTGGTAAATTTCATGAAAAGCCTAATGTGATACCTATATAGCCTAGAGAATATTCCATCGCATGTAAATTAATTCATTATAAACATCATTAGAGGAGAATAATTGTTTTTGATATTTCTGAAAGGAAAAAGGACATTTTGGATCATCCCTAGCATGAGGCTTTAGGAACTACTTTTAATTTTCAATGTCTAGGTCCATACCCTTGCACCGCTACTCTCCATGAGAAGATATACCTGTAGATGAAGCAATTAGGTTAGATGATAAGCTGATCTCAATACCTCCAAGAGTGACCTTTCCCATATTGTAGCTAGTTTCAAAAAGGCTGGACAATTAAAGATGATACCCTCCTTCCATAAGCCTTTCAAAAAATGTTAGACACTGAGTTATTTGAAAGAACCTTCTTGCCAATGGAAAAGAATTAATATCGTGCTTGGTGAATGGCTCAAGCCTAATATGGCACCCTCCTTTGAGCCTCTTCTTGTCACTTTCCATGGTGTTTGTCACCGGAATGATGAAAACCCTAGGGTGTCAATGAAATGAGTGAATGAGAATGGAAATTTCGAAAAAGAGGGTGTAGGAAGGTGTGAGTTTGGTGGATGAAATGGAGGGCCTTTAAGCTGAGAAAAATTCTAGAAAAAAATGAGTAGGTATTGCTGTGTGTTAGCTTCAAGTTGAAGGTGGAATGAGAGAAAATGGATGAGTGGAAGGTGTCAAAATTTATAAAACACATGAAACTCCCAATTTTGACTATGAAATTAGCTTGTGCAATAGTAGGGTAAGTTTGTGAGGTGAAATAGGGGTGATGGGGTTGAGAAAAATTTATGAAAAAAATTCAGTGAATAGGATGGTGTCTTGTCTCCACAATTAAATTCGAATTAAGGAAAATGGAGGATTTTAGGTCATTCAAAACCTCAAAACACAATCTTTTCCCAATTTTGACTGTGGGAAAATACTAGTGAAGAAGTGTCTTTTTGAAAGTCATGGAGGTTGACAAAAAATTTGATAAAATTTCATTGGGTAGGCCGACACCTTAACTCCACAGTGCAAGTGGGATGAGGTCAATTGGAGGGTTTTAGGTCATTGAAAACCCTAAAACATAGCCACCTTAGTTTTGAAAGTTTTGACTGTGTTAAAATAGTTCAGAATTTAGGGTTTTAATTGATTGATTTATGTCATGGATGATGTGTGGGGATAGGCATATGTATATGGGCATGGAATATGCAGGTTTAGGGTTTTTATGATAGGTTAGGGTTTATCTAAATGGTGGGTTATGGTTTTTCAAAAAATAAAAATAAAAAATGAATATATGAACACTGAGGACATCGAGAAGACATAAATGATATATAAAAACAATGAAAATCTGACCCAAAGCAAGAAAAATATGGAAACTTACCTTGTGAAGTAGCTAGACAAGGAATAAAGGTCAAAATATTTGAAGGTTTATAGGGTTTTGGGTTTCAAAACACTGAAACTGGCCACCTACAGGAGCGTAACACTATCCCTCTCTACACCACAGAAACGTAACACTACGTTTACTTGCCACAAGAACGTAACAACAATTTTTTCTCACTCACAGAAACATAACAATTTCCTCTATTCACTTTGAGAAATGTAACAACTACGTTTTTCTCCAACACTCACACGAGCGTAATAATGGGTTTCTACAACACTCATAAGAACGTAACAATGGCTTTCTCCAATGAATTTCAATACCACAGAAACATAACAAAGGAGCATGATTAGTGAGAAACCAAGCCCATAAGCATAACAAAGTAGGTTTTGGTGATTTTTAAATCGTTTAAATGGGATTTTAAACGTTGAATCGGAGTTTAAGAGAGTGGAGAGTTTCTCTCTTATTCATGGAAAGGGTAACAATGAATAAAAATGAAGTTTACTCACCCTTTTTAAACATTAATGACCCTTACATTTTCCCTTTGATTCTTACAAAAAAGTTTTTGACCCTTTTGTTCTTTTGAATGTGACTTTTTACTCCTTCATATGGGATGAAAAAATAAATTTGATTTCCTTCATTCTCCTTCACGTTTGAAATTCCCTTTTTAACCCTTTGTGCAACTTGGAAGATGACATGCTAGATTTTTCAAATGAGGTATGAAGACATAATAACACTCTTTGAATTGTTTGACATGAAACGTGACTTTATTGACCTTTGAATGAAATTAAAGAACAAATTTTTCCTTTTCATGAAACAGGAACGATGTTTCTCAAAAGCCTTTTAAAATTTCTCATTGGATATATCCTTTCAAACGAGATGAGGTGTGTCTAAAAACCTAAGGATGACTTATTTTTCATTTTGGCGGAACAATAGATCAGGTTGACCTCTTTTGGAGATCTAAAAGTCAGAATTACTTTTTGGATCTTTTTATAAAACAATGAGACAAAGTTCTTCAATTTTCATGAAACAGTGAGAGAGAGATTAGTTGTTTGTTTTTTTTTTTTTTGAAATTTGAGCCATATGAAACAAGAGATATGGATTTATTTGAACTTAATAAACTTGCTTTCTCCTTCATTAGGGTTTTATGAATGGAATGGAGGGTTACTGCCTTATCTTAAGTGAAAATTTGAAGATTTTTCCAAAAGCAGGGTTGAACCTAGACTTGACCTAAATGAAATGAAATGACATAACCCTAGACCTCTTCAATAACTAAAATTAATTTTGAGAACTGGTTCGAAAAAGGAAAAAAATTTGACCTTTGACTTCATGGAAAACAACTGAAAGACTCATTTGATCACTGACATACCTAGACTAACATTGGCTCCAGCTGGGGATGGAAGCTCCTTCAGGAGGTGTCAAGAAAACCGTAGATCAAGTATCCTTACCATTGGGCGATGGAGTCAAACTGGACTTTGAAAAACTTTGAAAAAATGGAAATGATGAACTAAATCTGGAAAAGGCTTTGACTAAAAGAAATTGACTTGACACTGACTTCACAACTAATTGAAATTTTTTTGACTATTTCAAATAAAAAATGAGCTATATGTAGAAGTATCATGGCCTTCTCCTCGAGCTTAAAACTTCTGCAACAACTTCCTTATTTGATGAGACATAAAATTTAAAATTATATGTACAATGACAATGAATTTCTTCTTTAATGATCAAGTTAGATAGTGAACCTACCATTGATTGGTCCTCCTAACACTTCTTTCCCTTCAAGATCCTATAGTAAAAACGCTTGGTTTCCTTTGAATGTAGTGATCTTTTAAGGTCCTTTCCATAGATTTTCAAATTTTCCATGCTTACTCTTATCTTCATTCTTAGCATCCCAATGAATAACAACATCCCCAAGCTTGAAATCATCTGCTTTGGTCTTCCTATCGTAATTTTTTTTTTTTGATGAAGCTTTGAAGTATGACTAAAGACTTCATCTCGTCAATGTTGTAGATGGAGAATTTGGCTAATTATTCGTTGAATGTCGTTAGGCTCACTGTCAATATCTTGCAGAATTTTCATCAGTGATATAGATAGAGAGGAAGGGAACACCATTTCAACACCATAGATGAGATGGAAAGGTGACATGAAAATTGATCTCTTTGGGCTAACTCTATCCACCCATTGAGAATTGCTGAGTTCTTTGTGCCAATTCGTCTTGTTTTCTAGAAAAATATTTTTTATTATGTTCACCAAAGATTTATTTGATGATTTAGCAAGACAGTTTCCCTAAGGATATGTTGTTGAATGACCAAGCCTAATATGATACTTGTCACAAAAATCAATAATCTTCTTAGAATTGAAGGAAGCTGCATTGTCAGTGATGATCTTATGTGGACAACCAAAATGAGACAAAATATTATTCTCAAGAAACTGAATGATCACAGTATCGGTAGCTTGCCTTGTGGGGATGGATTTAATCCATTTGGAAATAATCTCTGGAAGTGAGTAACCATTTTTTTCTTATCTAGCGATGGATAATGAATCTTGCCAATGAAGTCAAGTCCCCACTGTTGGAATGGTGCTTGCACTTCAATTGATTTAGGAGGTAAAGGCAAGAGCTTCCTCTTTCCCTGAAATATTTGACATTCATGAAAAATCATGATTGTTTTATAAACATCAGAAAATAAGCTTGGCCAATAGAAGCCCACCCTCAAGATCTTATTAGTTGTAGTCTTCCAATAAATATGACTACCATGATCACCTTTATGAAAAACTGTCATGATTTTTTCAACTTCTCCTTCAACCAAAAACTTTAGCAATGCCCCACCTGGATCTTTCCAATATAAGATACCATTAAGAATGCAGGACTTAAGAGCTTTTAACTTTAAATATATAGCCTTACTACTTTAAATATCTAGCTGGGAGGAGGATTAAAATGTTGCAAAACATGTACTATATCAGCAAACCAAGGCGATAAAGAGAAAATTTCAGCTACCTCAAGTAATGTTTCAACATCTTTTTCTTCAAATAATGCAGCAATAAAATTGATGTCCAAGGCATGAATATTTGAATCTGCCATGAGATTCGACAGGCCATGTCCTTTGATCATATTTGTGGGCTTGATCTCCAAACCATACCCTAACATGGCAGCGATCCATTTACCTCGCCGCCCTTTAGGATCATTCTGTGTAAGAACATATTTCATAGCAATGTTGGGAACATATGTAATGAAATAAGAATGTAGAATGTAGAGCTAGAAGACCTTTAATTCTTTGACTAACTCCAAGGCATATTTCTCAATGATATTATACTTCAAGGTTGTGTCTCTTATGGTTCTACTGAAGAAGGAGATGGGCTGCTTTGTGTTCTGATTTTTCTTTTACATGAGGACAACAACAAGAGTATGCTCTGAGGCAAATAAAAAATGATAAAATCAAGTGTATAATCTGGACTAACGAGGATAGGGTCATGAGATAAAGCCAAATTAACTTGATTGAATGGTTTCTTCACCTCTTCAGACCACTTTACTTCACTATCTTTCTTCAGCATGTCAGTAATCCGCCTTAAGTGTTCAGCAAGATTGGGAAGAAACCTTCCCAAAAAATTGAGTTTGCCATTTAATGACTGAATTTCCTTTTTTTCTCCTAGGATATTCCAAGGTCTGAATTTCTTCAATCCTTGAAGGATGTATCTTAATTCTGTCTTTTGATATGATATGGCCCAATAATTTACCTTCGTCCATAGCGAAAAGACTCTTATTTGGGTTTAGCAATATGCCAAACTTTCTACATATCTGGAAGAATTTTTTCAAGTGTTTCTCATCTATCTTGGAAAAAATAGTGATATATTCAAGACAAATAACCAAAAAGACATCCTTTTCATTGGCAAAAGAAATTTCCATTTCTCGTTGAAAAATAGGCTCTGCATTAATCCATCCAAAGGGAATTTTGGCGTAAATGAAGGTACCCCAAGGTGTTGTGAAGGTTTTATTTTCTTGATCATCTGGGTGAAAAAGAATTTAATTATAACCGAAGTATCCATCCAGCAATGAAATTCTAGAAAATCCAACTACCCTTTGAATAATATGGTCCATCTTCTGTATTGGGTAATTGTCCTTGAATGACACTTTGTCCAGATTTATAAAATCAATGCACAAGTGAATATCTCCTATATTCTTCCTTATTGGCACTATATTAGACATCCAATTTGAAAAGTGAAGAGGCGCAATGATACCAACAATGAATAATATATTTACCTCTTTCTGGATAGAGGGCAACAACTTGGGATTCATTCTTCTTAGCTTCTGGTGGAAAGGTTTCTGATCTGGCTTCAAGGGAATGGTATGCTGAATTATGATCTTATCATAGAATTTCAAATCAGAATATTCCCAAGAAAATACATCAGCAAATTGAGATATAAGTGCTTCGTATTTACCCTTCATTTCTGCACTCAAATATTTTGATTTTTTTACCATTTTTGGATTTTCCTGAGTGCCAAGATTGAGATCTTCCACTCCCACTTATGTCAGTAACATGGTTAGTTTGCATGCAACATCATCTTGATCAAAAATCTCTTTCAAAGGTACCAAACCTCTTGGAATGGAGTTATATTTTAGCTGAAGCACTTGCATCTCTTTTGTATGGATTTCTTCGTCATCTTCATAGCATTGGTTGTCCATTTGAGAATTCATAAACTCTTCTGTTGTCTACAAGAAGTTGTTGATATGCTTATCATATTGAAAGAATTTCAAATACTGAACATTATCTGGGACAATAGGGTGGTGTTTTACATTTATCTCATACTTCTTATTAGGGTACAGTGGAATTTTGAACATGCTAGCCAAACTGGCTAGAGAATCAGCAATAACATTGTTGTCTCTTGGAATCAAAGATAAAGTATACTCAGAAAATGTCTTAAGGATGTCTAGAACTAAATTTAGGTAAGTTCACATCCATGGATGCTTGGCCTAGTATTCCCCTTTGAATTTGTTTATTACTAACTCAGAGTCTCCATATACAAAAATCTTCTTTGCACCCAACTTCTTGAGAATTTTCAGACCGGCTATCAAAGCCTCATACTCAGCTTCATTGTTTGAAAATTTGAAGGCCAGCTTGTGGGAGGACATTAGAACATTGGGAGGGATGTTTAATGACTGATTTATAGGGTTGTGAATCCACACTCCGATTCCATCCCCTTCTTTTCCTAGAGCTCCATCGAAGTCCATAGTCCACAAACTATTTTCCTCTTCTGAAAACTACAAATCAGATGGATGAAATTTTCTTGCTATTTGAGAGACCTCTGTTGTACCAAAGAAATCTAATTCTTTCATTGTTCCATCACTTTTTTTTTGGTGACACACTCGATTCCAAACTATTTGGCACTTTTTTACAAATTTCTGCATTTGGCAATTCTAAAACGGAATTTGAAAATTCAGAATTTTCTGCAATTTATTCAATCAAATATTTGGAAGATGATGAACATTCATCATTGAACAACATAAAGGACTTTAAATCTATATGAAAAACATGTATAGAATGGTTATTTGGATTTTTTCAACTATTGATCATGTACTTCATATTACTTTCCCGGTATAGTTTCCTAAGTTGTCAAAAGACGGAAATGGTAGCATAAGAAAAATCAAGCTGTAAAGTACCTCTAAGCTTTGCTCCCCATGACCAAGAAAGCTGCAGTCCATGTCTAGGTGGGATATTAGCAACAAAAACGTCCATGAGGACATTCTTGGTTGGGATTTTCTCTAATGACACCACTAGGTCCTTCATAAGGCTAATACATTTTATCCTCCCTGAATCAAATGAGTAAAGATCATGATAAGGTATTGTGATGTCCAATCCTAATCTGTCCATAATGGCCTTGGGCATGAGGTTGTGAGAGGCTCCAAAATCAAGCATGGAATTATGGAGGATAAATTCATGGCTCTTGAGGCTTAGATAAAATGAAGGGACTCCACTATGTTCTAAATCACCATCAACAATAGGACCGAAAAGAAGCTCAGGGTGATCATCGCTCACATTCACCATGTCTGAGATTTGATCAACTCTAAGCAACTTAGAAACTTGAACTTTGTACTGATCATTATTAACTATTTCAGTTAGAGGAATGGAGACTTTCAACTTGGCAATGTCATTTTCAAGAGAAAAAAAATAAGAATGTTTTTCTACCTTTTTCAATGATGAATCTTTCTTCTCGGACTGATATTTGTATTAAGACTCTTTCTTCTGTCCTCCTTCTTGGAATTATTTATATTTCCTTTAATCACTGGAAGAAGCTTCGTTGCCTTTAACATGATTAGGAACAATAGGTTCGTTGTCTTTACTTTTATTCAGGGCAACAAATTCTTTGGGATGAGCATCTACTTGAGCGTTATGTTTCTTCTGATTAGAGGTTATAGGAACATTCCTATTCCTCAATCCATATTGTCTCTGCACTTGAGAAAGAAAATTATGATATCCCCTTTGGTAATATTTCGTGTGTACTGATAATATTTCATCATTTGAAAATACAAATTGCTGATCATCTAGTGCACAAATTTCTGTAGAAACATTAGAAGAAAAAAGGACATTGGTGAGGGTCATGCTTTTGACGTACCTTTAAGGTTCGTCACCAATGTCACATATGGTTACGATCCTTAAAAAAGTGTTGTTGTAAGTATATATATTGATGGTCATTTAAGGTTCATCACCAAATCCATTTTCAATGACACTTTTGGCGAGGGTCGTTAAAGGCCCATCACTAGTTCTCTCTTTGGTGACTCTTCTAGTGACGAACTTTTAATGACCCTCACCACTGCTCTTTTTGTTACTTTTGGTGATGTTCACATTTTTTTCATCATCATTGATAATTCCAATTAGTTTTTTATGATGCTATGTGCCTATTAATATATTTTTTGTCAAAATGTAATGATTTAAGACCATTTTTGTGGAGTATTTTTTGTAATATGTCCAACACCATAGTGGTTAGAGTCAGTAAATTTGTTAAGAATTAATTAGTGTGTATAATTTCCCTCAAGTAATGATTAGCCAAATATATTTTTCCTATGAGTTAACACATGATTCATATCTATTAAGTTTATTATCTAGAAAATTCCCTTTCGATAAAGTTCCACTAGTGTGTGTAGGAAATATGTTATTTAATACTTAATCAAACTATGTCAGTTCTATTAATGAGAAATACCTAACACTCCTCAATAATCTACTCACACCTTAAATTAATGCTTTGGCACACACTAACATTTCTTAGCACCTCACATGTCTTGGAACATCTTTGTACCTAGAACATATTGTCATGATACTGGTATCCAAGCACATGGTTGTATGCACTAGCACAACATAGAACTCTCCTAGAATGTTTTGGCATGCATGTAGTCCCTAGCATGCCCTGTAACACCTTGGTTGCATGAATTGACATACATTAGCACTTGGCAGACAATGCCACTTGGAATGTATTGGGACCTATTATTTATTTATTTATTTATTTTATTTTTTTCTGAATAAGACTAATTCTATTAAGAGAAAATATGGTACAAGGTGAGATTAGAAACAAGAGACGCAAGAAGTGAGTCGACCGAAAATGATGAACTATCAACCTCGACCCCGAAGAGAGTAAAAGAAACAAGCAAAGAGCAATGGAGCACAACTAGAGTGCCAAAAGCAATAAGCTAGATTCTACCTACAATGGGTAGAAGCCTCTATGCAAAGTTTTTTTCCCTTTTTTGTTGACTTTTACCCATCCAGCATGGTGTGGATGAGCAAGAACCACTTGTTGACTGGTGTTGACTGTGGGAGGATTCTCCTTATCTGTATCAGAAGAGGAGGACTCATGAGTATGATCTGGGCATTCATCATGTCTGGAGGATCCTCAAGTATGGCAGAGGAAAAGTCATTCGTCTGTTGAGCATGTTCCATTTCTGCATCAATTTCTTCGTCCTCTGAACTCGAAGAATCAGAGTCAACCACAGGCAATAAAATACAAGGTATCCATATTTTATATTTGTATTTTGAAATGTTTTTTTTTTAACAAGGAATGTGGGGCATGATTTCTAAAGATGCCCTGTTTGGTGACAATGTCGACATTGGAAGGCAGTATTCTCATAATCTAGGATCTGTGTCCATACAAAGTTTCCTACTTTGAGAATAATTTGGATAAGCAAGCCTTTTCTGGTATCTAATTCCCCACATATTTTGGCATATGTGTATATTACTTGGCACTCTCGAGAGTAATCTGCCATCAAAAAGTGGCCCAGGGCATTTCCTATTCCTCGATAGATTGAAAGCTGCCAAATATGGGCTGGTAGATTGGGTAGCCTGAACCAGACAAGAGTCCCGGTGATGACTGATATAGGTGTGTCGAAATCCAGGAACCAGGGGGTGATGAATAGCCCTGTTGCTCCCAAAAATCACGGGCCTTTTGTTAGGGCCTGTTGATAATCCTTGATGTGATCAAACAGTACTATGAAAAAACCCCTTGAACAGAAGATGACCTTGCAGTTGTGGGTCCAGTTGGCGTAGATCCACTCATAAAGTTCCTTTGTGTGAGGCCAAAGTCCATTAAGTATGCATATGATAGCAGTTTCTGCAAATTTTTAAAGTTGTTCTGCTAGATCTAGATGGAAATCTCTATGCAGGGAACATCCTGTAATTTATCAACTAGAAGGGGTTTGGGATGCTTTCCTGGGCTGTGCATGGAAAACGTCCTTGTATGAGAAAGCGGGCACAGAAGAGGAATTTTCTGCGGCTCCACCTCTCAAATGAAGGGATAAAACTAAAGTAGAATCTCTTTCGTACACGAACCTATTATTAGTGTGCCTAGCATGCCCCTTTTGAAAAAGATAAAGTCTTCACTTATCAGCCCTCTTATGTGTTCATTTCCATGCATTTTAGCTTGGTTCTTCCTTTTGTTTCCTTGACACTTCTTGACACATATTGACATACCCTGGCACCCTACACATCCTTAGCACCTTACATGTATTGGCATATCTTGGCACTATTTGGCACATATAATTATCACATCTTGGAACTCCCTTGCACACTTTGCAACTTCTTAACATGCCTTGATATTCCTTATCATTCCTTATCAATGATTAGCATACCTTTTCAATCCATCCTTGGCATGACATCTAACACTCATTAACACTATTCCCTGGCACATGCTCCTCATAATCATTAACTTCCATGAATTTTGATCTAGTGCTCCCTTAATTTTTTTTCCTAGTACTCCTTAACACTCCTCAACATGCATTAACACTCTCTAGCACACCTTAATACACTACAACATGCCCTTCCACTTCAAAGCATGCATAATACTCCCTGACAGATATTTGCCCTTGCCACGTGTTGGCGCTTGGAAAGTCTTAGCATGTACGGAATACATTGAGATGACTTGGTATGATTTGGCATGGTTTAATATTAAATTTATTTGAGATCAATTGTTGGAAAGTCGATAAGAAGCAACAAAGGAATAATTGGCACTTATAATGAACTAATACTTGTCACCTGGCACCTATTGGTGCCTAGTGTTGGTGTGCCTAGCATGTCCCTCTTGGAAAAGGTAAATTGATGACTTATTAATCCTCTTATGTGTTCATTCCTTGTAGTTTAACTTGTTTCTCCCTTTTTTTGCCTTGATAGTCCCTGGCACGCATTGACACACCCTTGTACATATTAGCATTCCTTATCACTTGGTACATCTTACAATGTTTTACATACCTTCGAACTATCTTGCAAATCTTAGCATTCCCTAGCACGCCTTGGAACTTATGTCCTTACAACTATCCTTTACATTTTTTCACAACTTGGGAATCCAATCAAGTCCTTGGATATTGTAGTTCATGTGACAACATTGGCCTGCTTCAACCACAACAACTTGACCAATTTCACCTACTACAAGTATAGTGTGCCTTGTTCACCTAATAAATTCCTATAACTCATCTTATGCCACTCATGTCCAAGATCAACTTGTCCCACTTAACTAGTTACCAAGACAAGGATCACATGATCAAGTCATGGCCACGAAACAACTAAGAAAAATAGCTTACACAGGAAATATTTCACATGTATGTTCAGTTCATGTAAACAATAGAACATTAACCGAGATTTTGCAAGAACCAAAAGATGCATAGGGCACACAAGATATAAGCTGACACAAGCAGAGTGCCCCAGAAATTATACACAACAATATACAACGTGAAATTATCTAGAAAAATTTAAAACATGAGCATGTAGCCAAAGTGTGCCACATCTCATATAAAAAAAAATAGCTAATGGAAAAAAAAAAATTGTGCCTAGCACAAAGTGTTCTCCCTTTGTCTAAAACTTCTATGTCAAGCCTAGTATAAAAACCATAGGCTTTCCTCCTATAAATCCTATTCTAAATTTCTCCTAACACACTTTGTCCTTAGCACACTTGAATTTTCTGACACTCCGTGGCACACACTCTTATTCGTTCCTTTCCATGCATTTTGACCTAATTATCCCTTGATATTCCCCAACACTCCCTAACACTGTAGTCCAACATGCCTTGACATTGTATGACATGTGTTAGCATGCCTTTTCATTCCTTTGTATGCCCTGAACCACCACAACTATCATGCCCTCACAACTACCCTTATTTAATTTGCAACTTGGGAACCCAACCAAGCCCTCGCTTGACTACAAGAGCTTGACCAAGTTACAATTACTACAACTAGACTATGTTGTGAATTGTCTAGCTTTAGAGGTAATCCACAAGCCTAGTGATATGGGTTTGTGTGAGTTTGGTCACAAAAGGCTTTGTGGAAAAAGAAGCCAAGAAAAGGGACTTTGGATCCAAGATGGGGTTTAAAATCTAAAAATAAAAATAAAAAGGAAAATTAATATTTCCTTAGTTCTAAGTGGATAAAACCCATAAGTTTTAAAGGGTTCCTAAGAAGTGTAGGAAAAACTATTTAAGGAGTCCTTAGGATGAAGGAAATAACATCAAGTGATAAGAATTTTATTTGATCAAGGGGGCGAAGAGATGTACTCCTAAAGAGGCCATGATAATTAGCATGTATAACATTAACTAAGATGCCTCAATATGCTTTGGCTTGATTTAATATTAAATTTATTTTAGATCAATTATTGGAAAGTAGAAGAGAAGTAACAGAGGATGATTTTGGACTTAGAATGCACTAACACTTGGCACTTGACACTTATTTCCACTTGGTGTTGGTGTACATATCATGCCCCTCCCAGAACATGTAAATTTAAGACTTATTAACCCTATTATGTGTTCATTTCCTTGTAATTTAACTTGTTTCTCATTTTTGTTGCCTTGATAGTCCCTGGCATGTATTGTCACACCCTTTCACATCTTGGCATGCCTTAGCACTTGACACATCTTAGCATATTTGGTGTTCCTTCAAACTATTTGGCACATGTTAGCATTCCATAGCATGGATTGGCACTCATGCCCTCACAACTAGCCTTAATTTTTTCATGACTTGGGAACCCAATCAAGTCCTTAGCTACTACAGTTCATGTCACATTGGGTTGCTTCAGCCATAGCAACTTGATCAATTGCACCTACTACAAATAAATTGTTCCTTGTTCACCTAAGAACTACCTATACCTCATCTTAGGCCACTCATTTCCAAGATGAATTTTTCCCACTTAAGAACTTACCAACACAAGGATCACATCTAGTCATGGCCATAAAACAACTAAGAAACATAACTTACATAGGAAATATTTCACATGTATGTCAAGTTCATATAAACAGTAGAGCATTAACTAAGAGTTTTCAAGAACCACAATATACACAAGACACACAAGATATAAGTCACCACAAGAAGGGTGCCCCAAAAATTATACACAATAATGTATAATATACAATCGTCTAAACTAGTTTCAAACATAAACATTTGGCCAAATTGTTCCACATGTCATAGAAAAATAATAGATAAAGGAAAAATAATGTTGTACCCAACACAAAGTCTCCCTTTATTTAAAACTTCTTTGTCAATTCCCTTATCACAATTGTAGGCTTGCCTCTTGAAAATCCTATTATGAACTTATTCTAACACACTTCATTCTTGGAACACTTGAATTCTCTGACACTCCTTGGCACACACTCTTATTTTTTCATTTCCATGCATTTTGACCTAGTTCTCCCTTGTGATTCCCAGACACTCATTAACACTTCTCAACATGCATTGAGATTGTCCAGCATGTGTTGGCACACATTTTTATTCCTTGGCGTGCCCTAACCCTTCCTATTTATCATGCCCTCACAAATACCCTTACTTAATTTTAAACTTGGGAACCCAACCAAGTCCTCGGTTGACTATAGGAGCTTGACCAAGTTACGATTACTACAACTAGACTATGTTCTTGAATTCTGTAGCTTGGAAGGTACTCCACAAGCCTAGTGAGATGGTGTTGTGTGAGTTTTGCCACAAAATTATTTGTGGGAAAATAGCCTAAGCAAAGGGGATTTGGACTTGAGATGGGGTTTAGAATATAAAATAAAAGAAAAAATAAAAAATAGTATTTCCTAAGGTGTAAGTAGATAAATTTCGTAAGTTGTAGAGTGTTCTTAAGAGGCCTATCTAGGAAAATCTATTTAAGGAAACCTTAGTATGAAGGCAAGAACATCAAGTGAGAAGGAGCCCATTTGATCAAGGAGGCTAGGAGAGATTTAGTCCTAAAGTAGGTCCAGTTAGAGGGATGAGTAATATTTGCTAAATGGAGGCTATGATCATCCACCAAGAGTATGATCATCATGTGAGGGTTCACAAGAATTTCACATACCTTAATGGGTTTGAGATAGGAAGTATGATGGATATTGTTGGTTCTTTTATGGTAGATAAAGCTCAAGAGATGCGACTAATGATAATTGGACATGTGATTTTAGTGGTATTTTTGGGTGAAGGCCACATCAAATTTTGAAATACTAGAGAGGGTTGAGACCCTACCTTGTGGTGGTTACTAGGTTGCAAGGTATGAGATAAATATCAACACAAATGGAGGAGGTTCTGAACTAGAATTTAGGGCTAGTATAGAAGTAGTCGCGGCTGTAATTTCCACTCAGGTAATCGTATTTTGAGGGTCGTAAAGATATAAAGTTCAGGTCAACATTTAGTCAAAGAAATGACCAGGATCTATGGATCCATATGAGCTAGGTTGAATCTCTTGTGGAGGAAAGAGTTGTCATTTTTTCTATGGGTGGATATGGTTTCTTCTAAAGGAATTAGAATAGAATTATAATTCCCTATTTAGGGAAGTTTCCTAGCGCGTTCAATCCATTAGGTATGCCATTAAGAATATGAAAAATATGCATAGAATAAGAGGGGTTGTGACCCTTAGATAGAGGTTTAAATCTGGAATATATACCATAAATATAGAAGATGGTTTGCAGAAGTATGTGCGAAGATAGAAAATCTAAAGGAACGTGGAACCTGAGTAGAAGATGGAGCAGAATATTTGTGCCAAATGAGGAATGGATTGACATGAAGAGGAGTTGATTTTGTTGGGATTTCCATAGAGTTTTGGATAGAGATATGAAGCAACCTATAAACAGTTAACCAATGGAATGTTAATGGATCATTTATGACCCTAGTTCAGTCATCTAAAATTGTTAGAAAGATAATAAGATGAGTAGTTAATATTTATTCACAGATTGGACAAAAAAGAAATTGGTACACAATAATAGTGATTTTTAGGGGACTAAAATCACTATTAGGTGACATATTTGAAGATCCCTAGATGAGGGCAGTGATGTGGGCACTAGATCAGTAAAATAATTTACTGTGGTTGGGAGAATTCATGGTAATCCAAGTATAATTGGAGGGTTTTTAGGTGACTATCAAAGAAGAGCTCTAACTCTTGTACATGTGAAGGAAAAAAAGACTGGTAGAAGGGTAGGTGTATTGGGCCTAAGGACATGCAGACTTTTAACGACTAAAGTAGTCGTCAAGTGGGCTAGCCAACTAGCCTTAGTTCATTCTATTTTATAGGATTGCATCATTGAGTAGAAGGGAAATATCCATATCCATAGACTTTTCATATTGGAGAAATAATATGGAAAAAGTGGGTAGAACAAAGAGTTTTTCACAATGGAGTTTTGAACAACTGATCGAAAACCTTAAGTGTTGTAGACCTTAAAGGAAAAAAGAGGTAGATAGAGGGAAAAGTTTTTTGAGCCGAGTTCAGTAACATAACGAAGTTGATTTCATTGATAGAGGAAAATTGAGGAGTTGCATAATGGGAGGCAATAGGACCTGACAGATGTGTTCAAGACATGTGGATTTAAAAGGCTATGTGTGGCCACCATCAAAATATGGGTCAAGTGTTGTCTTGTTCAAGGTAGATTGGTTGTCAAAGGAATAACACCAAGCCCTAGTTACATTCCTTGTAGAGGGCCATTATCCCTGGTACAAAAGCTCTAGCCTATTCTATTATAGTTTGTAATTTAATGAATAACTATTTGAAAAAGCTAAAAATTTTCATGTGCACTAGTTGATTCCCTAATGTGTAGATTTCATTTTTTTAAAGTAGATGTGTTGTAGCACTTGAGTGTGTTTGCATCAAATATTCTAAGACCAAACAAAAATTATCATGTGTCATAGAAATTAAACATATGCCTTGTTCACCGAAGAAATACATGTAACTCATCTTAGACTACTCATGTCCAACCTCAACTGATCCCACTTAACAAGTTACAAAGACAAGGGTCATCACATCCAATTGTGGTTGTAAAATAAATAAGTAACATAATTTACATCTTGACATGCAATAACACATGACATGTATTAAATGTCATAGCATTATGTGGCATGTGTTAGCATCCCCTACATTCCTTGACATGCTTTTACACTCCCTAACACACCAAGCACTTCCTGACACACTTTGGTAGTTTAACATACCTTGGCATTGCCTCACATATAACTTGTCACTCCCTCCTTAACACACCTAGAAATAATTGACACTCCCTATCACACACTGTTATTCATTCATTTCCATGAATTTTGATTTAGTGATTCCTTCTGTTTACCTGAAACTACCTAACACTCCCTAGTACACATTGGCACACCCTAACACATGGCACATATTGGCATGTCACCTTAGCACTCTAGAATTCCTTGGCACTACCTAAAATACCTTGTCACTCTCTCCTTAGCACACCTAGAGCTCATTAAATTTCCCAGTTACAAACTCTTATTCATTAATTTCCATGCATCTTTACCTGGTGCTCCCTTGTGTTTCCATAGCATTCGTTAACACTCTTTGGCACGTGTTGTTACACCCTATCACCTAGGACATCTTGGCATGTTGCCCTGGCCTCTAGCATGCCTTAACACTACCTAGAATACCTTGTCACTCCCTCCTTAACACACTTGAAAGTCAGTGACACTTCCAATCACAAACTATTATTTGTTAATTTCCATGTATTTTGATGTAGTGATCCCCTCTGTTTCCCTAGCACTCCTTGTTAACACTTCCTTGCATGCGTTGGAACAGCTTGCCACATTTCGCCCTAACAATCTATAATTCCTTAAAACTGCCAAGAATTCCTTGTCACTCCTACTTATCACACTTGAAACTCGTTGAAACTCCTTGTGACACAGTCTTATAAATTCATTTCCATGCATTATGACATAGTGTTCCCTTTTATTTCTCTTGAACTCCCTAACAATCCTTGAACATATTGGCACACCCTGGAACTTGGCACATCTTGGCATGCTTTCCTAGCACTCAACCATGCCTTGGAATTGCCTATCATACCTTGTCACTCCCTACTTAGCACACATATAATTTGATAACACTCCCTATCACACACTTTTATTCATTCATTTCCATGCAATTGAAACTATCCCCTCATTATGTTTCCCAGGCATTTCCTAGCATGCATTGGCACCAAACCATAGCACCTAGCAGATTTTGGAATGCCTAACATGTCTTGGAGCTTTCTATCATGTGTTAGCATTTACTAGGATTCCCTGCACACCTTGGCACCCCTAGTTGTCATGCCCTCATAGATAACCTTACTTTTTTGTGACTTAGGAACCCAACCAAGTCATTGAAAAAATAGTGTTGTGTCTAGCACAAAGTCTCCCTTTATCTGAAACTACTTCGTCTATCCCCTTATCACAATCATGGGCTTGCATCCTTCAAGTCCTATTATGAAATTCCCCTAAAAAAAAATTTCCCATCCCCTTATCCCAATCATAGGCTTGCCTCCTTCAATTCCTATTATGAAATTCTTCTAATACGCTTCGTCGATGGGACACCTGGAATTCACTGACACTCCCTGACAAACACTCTTATTCATTCATTTTGATGCACTTTTTACTATTTCTCCCTTGTGATACCATGAAACTCCAAAACAATCCTCTTCATGCATTAATACTAACTGGAATGTGTTAGCACACCTTTTAATTCATTGGGATGCCCTCGCACTCCTTATCTGTCTTGTCCTCATAACTTGAGTACAAAAACTTCACCAAGTTTCATTTACTACAACCATACTATGCCTTGTTCACCTAAGAATGGTTTATAACTAATCTTAGGCTATTCATGGCCAATATTAGCACATCCCACTTAACAAGTTACCAAGTTAAGGCTCACATCCAATCATGGCCATAAAACAACTGAGCAACATTGTTTACATATGGACATGCCATAACACCTAAAACGTCTAATAATCCCTTGGAACTATGTGGCACATGTTAGGATCCCTTACATTCCTTGACATGCTTTGGAACTCCCTAACACACCTTACCATTCCCTGACATTCCCTTGAACTCTAGCTTGCCTTGGCATTGGCTAGGATATAAAAACCTTGTAATTCCCTCCTTAGCACAGTTGGAACTCATTGAAACTCCCTATCACACACTCTATATTTTTTCATTTCCATGCATTTTGAACTAGTTCTCCCTTATGTTTCTGCGTCAATCCCTAACACTTCGTGAAACACATTGGCACGCCCTGGAAATTGGCGCATCTTGGCATGTTGTCCTGGCACTCTAGCATTCCTTGGCACTACCTAACATATATTCTCACTCCCTCCTTAGTACACCTATAATTTTCTAAAAATACCTATCACACACACTTATTCATTGATTTCCATGCATTTTAAACTAATTCTCCCTTTTTTTCCCTGGCACTCCGTAACACTCCCTGGCATGCATTGGAACACCCTAGCACTTGGCACATCTTGGCATGTTTCCCTAATCTCTAGCATACCTTAGCACTGCCTAGCATACCTTGTCACTCCCTCCCTAGATCACCTATAACTCACTAACACTTCCTGTCATAATCTCTTAATTGTTCATTTTCATGCATTATTTTCACCTAATGGTCCCTTGTGTGTCCCTAATATTCCCTAACACTTGCTAGCATGTGTTGGCACATCCCAGCACCTGGCACACTAGCATGACTTAAAAATTCCTAGCATACCATGTCACTCCCTCATTAGCATACCTAGAACTCGTTGACACTCCTTGTCACACACTCTTATTCATTCATTTCCATGCATTTTTACATAGTTCTCCCTTGTGTTTCCCTGGAAATCGCTAACACTCAACACACATTGGCACTTGGTAGATATTGGTATGCTTCCCTAGCACTCTAGCATGCCTTGAAAGTATCTAGCATATCTTGTCTGTCCCTCCTTAGAAAACTTGGAACTCCATAGCATGCTCTATAAATCCCTGACACATATTGGCTCTTGGAATTTACTAGCACTTGAAAATTATTGGCATGTGTTTGGATGTCTTTGATATTCTTGGCATGGTTTAAGATAAAATTTATTTGAGATCAATTATTGAAAATTAAGAGAGAAGTAATAGAGGATGATTTGGCACTTAAGAAATGCTAAAACTTGGCCCTTGGCATGTATTGGCACTAGTTTTGGTATGCCTAGCATTCCACTCTTGAAAAGGTAAGGTCCTGAATTATTAACCGTCATATTTGTTCATTTATTTTCATTTTAACTTTGTGTTCCCTTTTGTCGCCTTACACTCCTTGACACGCGTTCACATACCCTAGCACTCCCTAACACTCCCTAGCATGCATTGGAACACCCTAACACCTGACACATATTGGCATGCTACCCTAGCACTCTAAAATTCCTTGAAACTACCTAGAATACCTTTTCACTCTCTCCTTAGCACACCTAAAGCTCATTGACACTCCTAGTCGCAAACTCATATTCATTCATTTCCATGCATTTTTACCCAGTGATCCCTTGTGTTTCTATAACATTCCTTAACACTCCTTGGCACTTGTTGGTACACCCTAGCACCTAGGAAATCTTGGCATGTTTCCTTGGACTCTAGCATGCCTTGACACTACCTAGCATACCTTGTCACTCCCTCCTTAGCACACCCGGAACTCACTAACACTTCCATTCGAGAACTCATATTTTTTCATTTCGATACCTCTTGACATATTTCTCCCTTGTGTTTCCATGGCACTCCTAGTTAACACTTCCTTGCAGGCGTTGGCACATCTTGGGCACTTGCTGCCCTAGCACTCTAGAATTCCTTAGCACTACCAAGTATTCCTTGTCACTCCTCCTTAGCACAATTTGAACTCATTGAAACTCCCTGTCACACACTCTTATTCATTCCTTTTAATGCATTATGACATAGTGCTCCCTTGTGTTTTTCTATCACACTCCCTAACACTCCTTTTCACACATTGGTACACCCTATAAACTGGCACATCTTGGCATGATTTCCTAGAACTATATCATTCCTTGGAACTACCTATCATAACTTGTCACTCCCTCCTTAGAACGCCTATAACTTGCTAACACTCGCTATCACAAACTCCTATTCATTCATTTCCATGCAATTGAAACTATTCCTCCCTTATATTTCCATGGCACTCCCTAGGATGTGTTGGAACCACACCCTAGCACCTAGAACATCTTGGAATTACTAACATGTCTTGGAAATTTCTAGAATATTTTAGCACTTCTTGAGATTCCCTGCACACCTTTTCACTCCCTATTTATCATGCCCTCATAGATAGCCTTACTTATTTTACGACTTGGGAACCCAACAAAGTCATTGAAAAAATAGTGTTGTGTCTAGCCCAAAGTCTCCCTTTGTCTAAAACTTCTTTTTCCATCCCCTTATCGCCATCATAGGCTTTCCTCTTGAAATTACTATTATGAAATTCTCCTAACACACTTCGTCCATGGGACACCTAGAATTCACTAACACTCCCTGGAAGATACTCTTATGAACAAGAACATGCCAAAATTTAATTTCAATGTAGCTCACAATATATAACGAACATGGCAGGGAAGAAGTAAAAAATAATTCGAAAGTGAAAAATACATGAGACCACTATGAACCAGTCTATAACATATTTTGTATATGAAAGCACACATACAAATATAGTGAAATATCAGATAGCTAATAATATCATCATGAGAAAGCATGTGAATCAATGTCGTAAAAGGAGAATATCTTATTAATGTTGTTGCAACTTCAAATACATATCCTGAAACTCGTCAAAACCCAATAGTGGAATGTGGACTATTCCTACCAATGCCTAATTCCAAAACCCTAGCCTTGCTACAACTCCCTCTACTAGCTACCAAGCTTCGAGTATCTCTATCTCTGAAGCGCAAGTCAGTTATCTAGTCCTAGCCTCAACTCAAGTGCTAAAAAATCCTTTAAAATGAGACACGAGGGTTCATTTATAGAGATGAGGTGACTGTTTAGCTACGATGCCCCTCCACTCATGACTCTTCAAATTCCTCACTTCTCTCTCATGCCTATTGACCATTACATGTTCAAATTAGTCTTCGCATAGTTTTTGAGATATTGGTGAGCGATACTCGCATTACGATGAGTGAGAAGAGGAGGATGTCAAGGGTCCTTGGAAACCATAGAATTCTTGTTGCCCAACTGCTGCAATAATGTGATTCGTAGGTACCTTTGATTTTTTTGTGAGGCTACTAGAGTTTTGTAAGGAACCACCTTTCTCGCTAGATGACACCCTAGATTTTTCCATGCATATCAACAAATTTTACCTACAAAAAACTAACATGGGTCATATGTCTTTATAATCAAATAATTATACTGGAAGCATATTCAATTAATTGAAAGAATGATATCAACAAACAACCAATTTAGACCCTGGTGTGGTCAATTGTTGTACCACTGTGTTGTCAGAGAGATTGGCTTTTATAGTTCCCCTATGCCTCTTCAACTAATATTTGTCCTATGGGCTTACAATTGAATGGGTGTTGACAGTAGCTCCACAACTGTGTAATTTAACTGGTTATTTGGGTATGAATGAAAACCTAGAAGTATCCATCAACTTCACTATTAGTCCCTTTACAGAGCATTCCTTGACTGCTTTCTCGAATTCCTCCACTCAACTTTGCACATTTATTCACCTAACAATGGTGTGCTAAACTAACCCTTATGGATCGGTGTCCTGGAATCTCAACCAATATGTGGGAGTCATTATATTGAGCTACAAACTATACAATTCCTCGGGCACGACGAGCTATATCGGCACTGTGGAACACGCCTACATCTACAAAAATGGTATCATAGCCCAACTACACCACCAAGTCAACATTAGCATGTGTAGGGACGCATCCTATTGCAAAAATTACAACATGAAACCTTTCCAACTGTTTAGGTTTGCCTCCCAAGCTCAGAGAGAGAAACAATTTGTTTAGTGAAGGTAGAGATGTATCATCATCCAAGCTCTGTAGCTCACATATATTACCCAACAAAGACCTTACATTTCCTACTTCTTCAATACATTCCAAGTACCAACTTCTCCTTTGGTGTTGACCGCAACAACTTCGTCAACAATCCTTCTTATATCCTCACCAAGATTCCAACAACAATAAATAAAAGGCATACGTGAATTATGTCTCTTGATATGGTGTATGTAAACTGCAATGGTGATCACTTCACCCTAATTGATGTAATCAATACTGAGTGCCTCCACACAACGTTAGAACAAAGGGAGAGTTGCACTAGTCACACTGGTGCCATTTTCTGGGGCATTCATATGTGATTTTGTAGTGTAACTAGTGGAGGTTGCATTGGTCACTAGGTTGGGTTGGTCGCACCAAACCTTGCTTCTTGAGGCTGTGACTCAACAACTAGTCGCAATTGGCCATATGTCTCACCTCCTAGATGTTACTTGAGGCTTCAAATCAATGATTGATCTGTAGCCTTGGCCATGAATTCAATGCCAACGATGCGAGTCTCGAATGGCTTCAACTATAGCGTGTGAGGAATCCTTACAGACCAAATTCACTTAGCCAATTCGATATTCTTGAAATAGCGAATAGATCACCTCCTTTTGTACTATCCTTGAAACACTAATGAGATCAGTGCTAGAACTGGGTGATCCACACAGGCAAGTAGAATTTTGAAAATATGTGATAACTTGTCAAGGACAACCTTTAGAGATAGAATCAACGTTCTCAAGGCATCAAAATGAAGATGAATTTCTTCCCTTTCATAAAAATGAAGTATTCGATCAGTTACACATTTGGAAGAAATTAAATCGATAATATTTCCAACACAGTTGCAAACAAAACATTATAACTTAGAATATACCCCCCCACCCCCCCCCCCCCCCCACATTGGAGGAGATAAGGCATCATAGGCATCACTGTAGTAGAACGTGCCTCATCTAAAAGGAGATTTCGATGGGTGAAAAAGATAACTATTGTTCGTATTTCTAGAACCCACTGCGACCACTGCAAGACTACTTGAATTAAGCTTAAATATTTTGATTCATATTCATGCCCGAAAATCTAGCGTGCGATCGTAAATTAATTTCCCACGGCTTGCATTCTCCAATGCATTGGTTGCATCCACAATTGAAGAGGTTGTATGGTCGCACCATTTTGACAAGTCGTTGGATTAATCCAAACACTATTGTGTGACTTGGTAGCTCTCTATAATTCAGAGAGTCATAGCATGGATTGGTCGCACTTCTGAGCCTTTCCCAAGAGTTACGAGATGAAACTCAACGACCTATGCAACGATCACAAGTGGGAGATGGATTCAGTCACACTTCTCAAGGGTAGCATGGGTCACATGAAGCTCTGGCCTACATTGTTACAGGACCACTCGAATATATTTTCTGATAGTTTCAACTTATGTGTTTAGAATCTCTAGCATTTGAATGAGTTTAATTAGACTTTACACTGTGAGGAATGGCCGACATACCAATATTGGTTTTGACGTAGAAGCAACAAGAATAAGTTGATTCCTTGTGCCACCATATTCCAATAATTCCCATGGAAACTGTCAAAAGGAATGCTTAAATGGTGCCATCCAACACTAAATATTGGTAATTTTGAGAGGTGGTCACTACTTATCCTACCTTGGCTTCCTTGACTAGTTGAAGATAATGAAGATCTATATAAAAAAAGGCCATGTGAACTAGAGTGAAAATCCTCATGGTTAAAGTATCATCTAATTTTTTCAATGTGTTTTTATTTCTTTAAATGAGTGGCTTATCAACAACCTTCACATGCCTAGCATTATACATAGACCCAATATATTTTGATAATTTTCTTCCACTGCTGCTAATTTCGCACCCAGATCACCAAAGGAATGCAGCTTTCTAGGATTTTTAATAGTGACCTATCCATCCTTGTAGATAGCTCAACATTCTAAGAATTATAAGCATCCTAACAGACTTGTGTTTCACTTAGGTGGAATTTAGTGCTAACACCTATGCAATCCTTTTGGAGCCTTAGCATTGTAATTTAGAAGCCAACGTCCACTCCCAGAATATCGTTTGTCTTAACGTCTTCGTTGATTTGTGGCTACAATTTCACCCTAATAATGGATTTCCATCATTAAAAGGTCCTTGTTATGGGATGTTAATAATATACATACATATGTGTCATATTCCCATGGAATATGGCTTGTATATAAATGTTCATATCACCCAAAAGAAAAGCATAGATCTCTCTCTCTCTCTCTCTCTCTCCCCCCCCCCCTTCTCTCTCTCTCTCTCTCTCTCTCTCTCTCTCTCTCTCTCTCTCTCTCTTGCGTAATGATCAGAACTCGTTTACACCCTTTACCACTTGATTTTTATGCTCTAATTTGGAATGCGCATTAGTGTTGTGGTGACCACCAATATTTTGACCAATAGTTCCTTACATGCGACCTTTCGATGCAATTGTGATGATCCTCACATTTTCAGCAAATAAAGCCAAAACTTGAAGCATGAGCCACTTTACTTAAACACCCATGAAGCCCTAAAGCTAATATTTATTATTTAAATAATTCTTCTTCCTAAGTGGTGCCTTTTCACCATATCAGTGTATTTCATGCTTCTTAATATGTAGCCAAGGAAACTCCATATAAATATAAATTTTACACTCGTCGGGCTTGAAAATTTGACCCGATAAGTGGAGTCCTCAATTTCTCATTTAAAGTTTTCGTTACATGTACTATACCATGTTAGGGAACGCCCTTATTAATGCAGAAAACAAAGTATATTTTTCCATTAATTTCTTCCAAAATAGTTTCAATAACAAATGGCATTGGTACATAAATGACTGATGCATTTTCCTCTACTTTCGGCGTTGCTTCTGCAACTGTATTAAAATACTGGAAGACCCAAGTGTTTTGTTTCTCATAGTCTCGAATTTTCACCCTTACCCAATGATTTCTTAGTGACCAATGTATTGGTGTTTTCAAAATTTTCATGTGATTCCCAGTTGGCCGGTGCCTCTTTCATCATTTGGGGCGATGCTTTCAGAGAAAACTTGCGTTGGTTTATGCATGTGCACACACGCCAACCTCATGAGAATAAGTGAAAAAATACACATATGGTTGAAAGCCCTCTTGTATGTCGACCATCGTGTCTTTATTCCTTTTGAATTGGTGGTCCCCCCTTAGTGGTTGAAGAAAATACCTGCGATTCAACACTACAAGAAGTCATGAGCCGCAACATAAAACAATACGGATACCAATACAAATAGTAAGTCCCTTTATGGCTCCAGTGTACCATTATTCAAATTTGTTTCACATTCATAATATAAATATGCGGTTATCAACCAAATAGAAGACTTTCAGGCATACATTAAGTAAATATTTCAACGAGCATGATCAGGTTATCCTCATCTTAACTATGTCATGCAATGATTACACTAGAAACTTTCAGTTGGTTTTGTAAACCAATATGACTTGAATGTTCACAAATTCCTTCTAATATTAACATCTTAAGTGAAATGCCAAGCTTTGGAGGCTTACTCTCTCACACATAAACAAACCTTATTTTGGGAAAATAATGCCTATGCTCATGGATATGATGGATATGATTCCTAAAAACTTGGTGGATAGCAAGTTGAGTAATACGTGCCAAAGTGAAATTCAAGAGAAAAATGTTTTAACCTTTGATTGATGGCTATGATAACTTAGGAATTTATAACATATGGACAAGACCATAATAATCAATCCCTGAATTAATGGAGAGAATAAGGGCACATGCACAATATGACCAATGGGAAAACACCCTTGCAAATGCAGGTTGATGACAAGATAACTCTCGACAATGACTACCTACCCAAACCCTAATGAAATGAGAGGTAATGAGGAATAATGTTATATGAGGTACCTTGTAAACCATGATGGATATGAGTGATCCAATTTCGAGATAAGATGAGAAGGTGAATATGATAAGCACCCTCAAGAGTAAGGATTAATTCATGGAAGGGTTGGACCTTCAATCACTAACACCTAGGGTTTCAAGGATGCCATGGAAAATATATAATTCTCTCAAACCCTAATTCACATGCTATGGCATAGCACTAGTCAAGGGCTTAGGGCGACATGCTATGAAATAAATCTCACCATGGTGTCATGCGATGTCGATGAGATTGTGCCCTTAGAGGCATAGTTTAAAAACATAAAGGGGGTCACTTTCTTGTGAAATCAGGGCTTCTCCCAAACCCTAGTATATTCAACATAAGGGGAGCCAAAAATTAAATCCTTCCTGTCCACATGCAGTGCTTCTGCTGGTTGCGATACATACTAGAGAAATATAAGTTTTGAATTCATGGAGTCTCTTGGTACGTCACCGATGTGACACACCTTCAAAACCCTAATGTAGTCATAAGGTCAACATCTAAGGCAACACATGATGTTTGGGGGCAACATGTAAAGTGTGAATGAGGAAAAAATCAGAGTTCGACAGAAAGGAGCAAAGGAGAGTAATCGGTCAAGAGTCTCATCAAAACCTTAATGGGTTTACCAAGAAAAATGGGGGAACCCAAAATTTGAATATGCCCAAAATTTTTGGTGGTGTTGTAGCGGCTACAACACTCTCATAATGCTAAATCTGGGAAATTGGCCTCATAATGATAGGTGGAAGCCTAGTCCAAAAAAACAATAACTAATAATAGTTTGAAGGTTTCTGTGGTGTGGGTTTTGAGATGTTGAATTTCGGAATCTCCATAGTATGCATTTTTGCGTCTACGTTTCGGGTCTAGATAAAGACCCATCATCAATACAAATCCTTCCAAGAAGAGAGGAGGTTAGATGAAATAAATATAAGAGGTGAACAGAGGGAAGAGGAGAGAGCGCGAGCCGATCATCAATTAAATATAAATATAAATAAAAGTAGATTAAAGTAAATTTATTATTATTATTATTCCAAATTCCCTAAAAATATGCTTAGATTGATGTTAAGGTTGATTCTAAATTTATTCTAATTATTAATTTAGAAGGTTAATTTTTTAGGGATTATATATTTTTATGTTTTATGATTGATGTAAGATCAATACGTTAATTAAAGATGGAAGATTAATATTGAAATGCTATTATTATAATAGATTGCTTATTATTTATTAGCTAAATATTAATATTAATTATAATATTAAATAGGAATAGTATAACTGTTACTTGGATCGAGCTCAAACCATGAGAATGGCAGCACTAGGGTTCACACTGATCAGTTTTCCGGTAGCATAGAAAATAGGGGAGTCTGTGGCGGCACGCAAAGGGAAGTAGGCGGATAGATCTAATGCTCGAACACTCTTTCCTCCAAGCCATTACCCATTTTCACGTAGCCGAAAATCCCTAGAATGGAATGATGAAAACATTTTTTGTGGGAAAAGAATGAAACAACCATTTGATTCTGAAGAGGGAGAAGTAGTTTCGGCGAGCGAAATGTGGGCTCCGGAACACATGCACCAGTCTGGGATTGAAGATTAGTTTATAGGAAAGAAAAAACCCCCTTGTGGAATTTCGACAAGATACTTTCTGCTGGCTAATAGAAGAGGAACCGACAAAATCGAATTGGTGGTTCAGGCCCCCCTGCCCTCGGCACACGATTTCTCAGTTAATCTGTTGAAGCAATCCTCATCTTTGTATCTAGATAAGGAAAAACGAGAAGGTTTTTTATCACTTGAAGATCTCCGGCAACAGGTAACCCCCTATAATTTCCAGATTTTTATCAAACCCCCTATGGGAAAATCTATTTTTGTTTGTGTACAAGAAGAAAACACTATTTTGCAGCCAACAGAAGTTTGGGGTTCGATGTGTTACTCAGTTCTAATTCAATACCTAGTTAGTGGCAGCCAGTCTTTTCAGGATTGCAGGTCTCTAAAGGACCACACTATTGGTGTAGAAATGTATATCTCCCTTAAGCTTCATCTGAGAGGGGGCGTTGCAGACCAGGGCACCTCTAGATCTGCAGGGGGAGAAAAGGCGAAAAAACACACAAATCAGAAACAAACAAATGGAGGCCCATCCTACAAAAACGTTCTACAGGGGAAAAAAGCCACAGTAATACCTCCAAAACAAGCTGGAAATGCCCCGAGGCCATACATAGTAGAACAGCAGGGTCAAACACCAAGACTAAAGATAGATATCCCAGAAACATAGGAGTATGTCAAGACATATGAAACCCAGGCATTAATATTCCGTTCTAAATGTTTATGGCCTAAACCAATGGAACTCTTCCATTGAATTTTCACTCAATGGAACACAAAAGGTGAAATCCACCTCTACACCAAGGGGTTTTATCGTTAAGTTTAAATCCTATGAGGAAAGATATCTTATCATCAAAGAGGGACCTTGGTTTTGGGGAACCATTGGTATTTTCATCACCCCATGGTTCCCAGAATTTGACACAAACACTTTGATAGTCTCTAGAATGCTGGTAAGGGTTAGATTATACAACATTCCCTTTCACTTCTAGAATGAGCAAGTCTTTGAAGTTATTTGGAATAGTATCGGCCGATACATCAAAATAGACACGGGGAGAATAGAGGAGAGGATCTACACTTTGCATGGGTTTGTGTGGAAGCATATCTAAGAAAAGGATTACCGGAAAATATCATGATGATCTACAAGAAACAAAACTAGCTGCAATCACTAGACTATGAAAACATTTTGTTTAGATGCAGAATTTATAGGATGATAGGACATTTAAAAAACACATTTTCTTATGCCAATAAAGAAAACAAAAAAAAGAAAAGTATTGGGAAACTAAAAAAAGGCTCGCAATATCCCCCTACTGAGTCAGGAGGATGCATCACAAGAAGAGAATGAAATAGTTCCTATAGGAAGAAATCAACCTACAAAGGAACCGGAGGTACAAAGGAAGGATACAATAGTACACATTGATCCTAAAAATCATCTAAACCAATCAAATAGGAATCC
The DNA here is from genome assembly GCA_034641835.2 of Pinus albicaulis. NCBI lineage: Eukaryota > Viridiplantae > Streptophyta > Pinopsida > Pinales > Pinaceae > Pinus > Pinus albicaulis. The sequence continues at coordinate 933,608,327 of CM076573.1, forward strand.
ATAGGACACAGGAAATGGAGCGATCAAATGACAACACTCATCAGATACTTCAGACTCTGACAAGGACATAGGAACCCAGATAGTAGATAATTAGGTTGTCCTTGCCACATGCATGCCATATCAGGGTGAATGGCGCAAGGTCGAGAAGAATAAAGGGAGAAAAACCTAATTGTGGGGCTTTACCCACACCCTGGTGGCTGAGGATATTTCAGTGCCATCAATTTTTTCTTCCTCTCTTCTTCTCTTTTGGATCTTCTTTTTCATTTTTTTTCTTATGGAATTATTTGGTAGCCTCGCTACAATTCATTCTGTGTAAGAGCACATGAGCCCTATGGACACTTTATAAATGCTTTATTGCAAATACTACATGTAAATTTTCATTTCTTTAATAAAAAGTTGCTGATTTTTTCTTTGGAAAAAAAAAGTATAACTATTACTAATAATATATGTTTAATTAATATTAATATTTGTTGGAAATACTGAGAGAGGTGGGTGAATCAGTATTCCTTTCAATAAGAGCATTAGCTAATCTTCAATTATTATGAGTGTTCGTACAATTATAGCAGCAAACAAGAGGAACACAGATGCACACAATTTTTAAGGTGGAAACCCACTCTAGGACAAAACCCACCTAATTATTTTCTAATAATTCTTTAATATTCAACTCCAATTGAAAATAAAGCTCCAACTTCCTAGAATATAGAAAAAAATTCTTCTCCAGCTCCCACTGGATGGACGCTCCAATTCTCGAGATTTTTCAGTAGTCAACTAAGCAGATACCCCAACGCCCAATGAGCTACAACTCACCCTAGCACAACCCTACAACCCTGTAGAAGAATAAAAGAAGAATGGACTCCTGTACTAGGGAAAATGGTCCACTTTAAAATGATATATAATGATGTAGAAGAATAAGACTCACTAGAACATAAACCCAACTATAACAGAACCACCTAAAGATGATCCTATACCACCTGACACTGCCTCTTCAACTCTTGGCAGATAGACACTAGTACAATTTGTACAATAATGTATTTACAATGACATAGTACAACGATACCTTTACAATGATTGTATGTAGTGCTGCCCACTTGAAGACTTGATGTGATGAACTTCTTGCTATTGTTATGTACCTTGGTTGTTTCTCTTGTCATGCTACCCTCTGCTGCACCTTGATTTGCCTTACTTCCCTATAAATTCTGGTCCTTTGCAGCCCTTGAAAACACATGATCTAGCTTTTTCTTTGCGTTCTAGGAGCTCAAAATTGAATCTGGTGTATCTCTGTTATTTTAGATACCCAATATTTGGTTTTCAGTATTATATTATTCCTCTAAGTCATCTTTCCAATGCCACAGTTCTGACCCAATTTGGACTCTTCAAGGGAGAGTTATACCCAATCTCTCACAATGCCCTAATTATGGATTGTTTCAGTAGAGAAAACTTGTATAACATGCCACGTGTCACTATTTCTTCATTTGGATCTTAAATTGATAGAGAGAAAACTAAGGACTGTGCGATATCTGTTAATATTTTCAGAATTCCAATCCGATACTCAGAGAGAGATTTATGACGATTTTCCCAAGGTCACTTCTTTGAGATGAATTTCAGGAGCCTGCACAGACACTTACTTTCACAGATCATATCTCTGAACATATTGTGCAGCTTGATCTAAAATTTTCACAGCAACTTCCTCAGGATTGTAGCTTCACCTCATAAAAATTTGAGCTTTTGAACCCGTTAGACTCCTATACCAATAGGTGTCATTTTTCATGATTGACTTGTTGAACTATGCAATATGCCAAACCTTTTTCTTGTTGCAAAGGTGTTCCATATTTTTCAAAAAAATCAAAAAATCAAAAAATAAAAAATGTAAAGAGGGTATACCCTAAAAGAAAAATCAAAGGGTAAAAAGAATAAAATGGTCAAAAAAGTGAAAGAAATGAACCCCAAACAAAAATAGACCAGGAAAGTGTGCAAGTCTAAATGCCACTACTACTTCATTTTCTGTAATAAAAAATTGTGTGCAGTTTGTCAAACTTATGCCACAATTTATGAAGAATCAAACTGTTTAAACTTGACTCATTCATTTTTCAATTTCATGTTGTAGAATAGAGAATAAATATCTGACCAAACGGTTTAATCTTGGCAGATAAGTAGATGGCTAGAGTTGATAAAAGGTGCTCAACAGTTTAATATGAGCCCTTGAATGTAATAAGTGTAGACTTAGATAGGTTTTCCATGTAAAAGGAAAAGAAGATTGATAAGGGTTTGCCAATCTAAGTGCACCCTAATAAAGAAGAAAAAATGGTAGGGTAAAGTAAGTAGGGTAGGTAGATGTTGTTGCAGGATTGCTTGTGATGAATTATGGTTCTAAATGTGTTCAATTTTACTTTCATCTCAAAGTGCAAAGACAGATACTACATTGGAAAAAGTTCACAGCAAAGCAAAGTCAAGATTATTAACATCCCCTCTCATTTTCCTTAAAAATTTCACTAATTTCCCTAAGCACTAAGGTATTTGAAAATTAAAGGGGCTCAAGGCATTTCCTTGACTTTTGGAGGGACCGGACCCTTGGCCCAATAATTGAAAATACCTAAGTACTTGAAGTTATCCATTATCACATTCATTCACCTCTCAAAATATTTTCCTAAGTAAAATCCCATTTTACTTAGGAAAATCCTTCAATATTTCATGAAAAGCCCTCAAAATCACTTTTTATTCTAAGTCTAAGTGATGAAAGTATAATAATGCCATTTACTTTTGACTCTTCACTTTCTTGGTTATATTTAAGTATTTTGAGTTTACATTGTCCCTTTGTCATATTAACTCTAATTTATATATTAACTCCCTATGAAAATCACCTTTTCCTATTATATATAATTCCTTTTATAATAATAACCCCAAAACCCATGTATTATAGCTATTTTAGCCAAAAGTATCTTATTCCCACTTATTCAAGTCAAAAACCCACAATATAACCCCTTTTGGCTAAAATATAACATTAATTCTATTCCTGCCCCCTATGGTAATTGAATTAATTTAATTTAATTATCGTATAGTAAGAATATGAAAAAACTTTGAACATATGGAATATGTGTTTAAAACCAAATAATTTCGAAGTTTAATTCAAAATAAACTTCTCCGTGTATATTTTATTCGCACCCGATCATTTTCCCACATTTTTAAAACCAAGGGATTAATTAACCCTCCAGGTTAATTAATAACCTCCCCAGCCAATCAAATCACTCCCAAAATGATTAATTAACCGTTAAACGCGTCAGACCTGCACCATTAACTCCCCGCCATCTCCCTGTTCCGTCAACCGTCAGATCACCCGCTCCAAGATCGATGGCTCTCGTCAATTCCGCTGGCCATCCCCGGTCCGAGTGTTAACGCGCGAAATCGCAGAGGTTTTCAAATAGTACCTTGGACACGCGTCGATTGTTTTATGGATTCGCTGCCTCCCCGTCCAAAACAGCCGTCCTTCAAAAGTGGTGCGAAAAAAAAACCGCTTACCACCTTCCCCCCTGAATCATCTCCCGTACGTGCTGATTTCATTCCATGAATTAATAAAAATCCCACCACCCTGTTGAATTTGCGAATAAAACCAAACAACCCGCGTCTTTTTCATTTTTTCCTCCACAGTGAACGACTACACACCCATGCAGAAAAATTTAAATTCCAACTGTTGAAGTCTGCCAACTATTGTCCTTTCAAAGAGAATTGCAGTCAAAGCTATCCAGAGTTCGTCCGCCTTAACCAGTACCTGTTCAAATCACTGTTCATTCAAAACTTACCCACCCATATCAACCGTTTACCTGTTTAAACACAAACACCCTACTGTTGCTCATTTTCACCTGATTGTGCAGTAAAACCCTTTGTAACCCAGCTGCACCACCTAAAACCTCTATTAACCAATTCGAGCATGGTTCACCTCCCAAAAATCATTCTAGATTCACTCCACAGACCTCTCAAAAACAAATGAAACATTTTCGACCTCCCCTGCAAACCATTTCTTTCTTAACAATTTGTTATGTTTTAGAGGTAATCAGAAGACCAAATCCTTGGATAAATAGTCTTAATACTAGTCATAAGACTTGTTTACTCCAAGAGTGTTATCAAATATTTTCAAACAGAGATGGAAGATAAAACATACAGTTGAAAGACAACCATAGGAAAAAGGATATTAAACAATTTACTGTTGAAACAGACAGTAAAAATCTAAACTACACATTGAAGGTAAAATGACACAGTAAAGAATAGTCAAAGAGTATCAGAGTGAAGACCAAGTCAAGTAAATCAGCTAGCATGAATATAAATAGCAGGGAAGACAGTTACAAAACAGAACATACAAGTTCATGGCAAAGTGAAGACAGATAAAAAATAGAGCGGTAAAAAGTAAAAAGTAAACAGTAAACAGTGAAAGTAAACATGAAGATATTAAGGGTTAAACAAAGATGAGAACACTTTCACCAACCAACATTGAATTTTGTCTAAAGTGAAAGTAAAATAGTCAAAAGAACAAAAAAGTGAAAAGATGAAAAACACAACAAGAAGTAATATTTTTGCAGAAATTGCATGTTTTAGTCATTGTTTTGCAGAAACTATTGTGATCAATCCAAGATGAATTTTGCAAAACTAAAGGAGGTTTATGTTCTTAAGAGGACCATATACAAAAATTTCTCTCACTTTTCTAACAGCTATTATAGTTTTGGAAATATTAAACAATGTTGGAAAGAACGTTTTTCATAAAATACCAGTTAAGTCATCATTTTACAGAGAATATTGTGGTAAATAAAAAATACATAATACAAAACTGAAGGAGGTTTTTGTTACTAAAGGACCCATCTACAAAAACCTATCTCACTTTTTGCACATTTATTTCAGAATGAGAGATACATGCACATATTTACAGGCTATTTTTCAGACTCTGTAAAACTCTATTTTACACATATTTTTGCAGAGCCTATTGGGCATAGCGGGAGAGGAATTTTAGGAAAATGAAAGAGGCTTATCTCACCAAAATATTTATCTACAATAATTTCTTTCACTTTTTACATATCTGTTACGGATTGAGAAATACAAAGATATCATTGGACCCCAATTTTGGAGAATTGTTGGAGCAGAATTCACAAAAAAGGAAGCAGTTAGTGACTTGGATGCCTCAACATCAACTAAGAGTTGGATAAAATTTTAATTCTCCTCTTTGTCATCACCTATCCATACAAAATAGTGCCAAATAGATGTATTAGTTTGATTGTCCTTTACTTAAGTTCTATTTATGTAAAATAGTTGGAGAGATTTGTGAACTAATCTTGATATTTTTTCAAGATATTTTAGTTTAGAATTTGTATAAATACTTCACTCTTGGAAGTATTTTGGGTGGATTCTTCTACTTTGCTGTAACATTGAATTTTTGGAATAAAAGTGTTTTGGAGAAACTTCTTTGTGGCTTGTTGGATGATGATTTGAAGCTCAAGACTTTTTTTAGGATTCATGTGTCAGACTACAGTTCAATAAGTCTTTTCTATCCTATGTTTTAAGTTTTATATCTGTTTATAATATTACTGTGTTCCATTTCTAAATAATTGACCTAAAAGAATAAATCAGAACTTACTTAAGTGTACTCTGATTTCAATTGTGATTATTCTAAATGTTTTCTTCTAAACTGGTTATAAGCAACGAATTCTTAATTGCTCTTGTTTCGTCGGTTTAAACATTTTGATTACTATAGTAAGGAATTATTAACTTCTTTTTATTTGTAATCATTCACTTTCTTTCTTTGAACATGTTGAAAGATTCTTAATTGCCTTTCATCCCTTCAGAATCCATTCCATTCACTTTAATTTCTAAAATTGTTCTCTGTTTGGCTATCTTGCCCTACAAAGCCATCTTGTGTGTAGAATATTAATCCAGTAAAGCCATCCTTTTGACTCCATAGCCCAATGGCCTGAAAGTATTCAACCTTGCCCTTAGTTGGCGGATTCCACCATTCAAACAAAATCAAAACTCTTGGACTTATAACTAGCCTAAAAATTTCTAAGAACAAAGCTAAATTTTAAAGAGAGAGCCCTCTCTGGATACAGATTGGCTAGATTCTGTATCTGAAGGTTGGTTAGTGGTTACCTCGGGTTTCTTTCCTTTTCTTACAACTTCAAGGAAGGCCTGAGTGATAACATAGTGGCGACCATACGGGGGATCTGAATCATTGTATTGTTACTATTGTTTGATTTATAAACTACAGACAGAGCCTGAAGATTAGCCAGGTAGCCTTTGAAATGCTTTTGCTCTGCAATTGCATATTAAATAAATGCTACTTCAGTCAATCTCCGGTCTAGTTTATAGACTGAACTTTGGTTTCAAACATTTCATCGGTTTCTCTAGTTTAATAAGTCTTTAAGAAAGTTTAAATCTCATATCTAAAGCCTCTTAAAGAAATCATAGAGGTTGTTTTGAAAATTCATAAAAAACAAAATAATCATAAAATACTCAAAATTTGGTTTCCTGAAGAACTAACTTTTTCTTCAGAATTGTTTTACAGGTTTGGATCTGATCTATGATGGTGGACAGGGATCAGACACACAAAGGTTAAAATCATCCACCTGGCGACTCCAAAATAAATCTCACAATCAAGACTCCACTGGAGGAATGAACCTGGAAGAACAATATGGAAAGATCAGGCTTTCAACTTGGATCTTAATCCAAGACATTATGTTCTTTCACTTCAAGAACAGTTTTCAATATGTATTGTATTTTATAGAAGGATCTAACTTGGTTTTACAGATATCGTGGCCTTTCATTATGGCTGATTTTCAAGATGATCCAAGAATAAAACGAAGATATGCTCCCATGAGCAGAGATCACATACCTGGATTTCCACACAAACTACCGAAGGTAAATTGGGGTGAAAATCTGCCCATATTTCAAGATGAGAATATTGATGATCCTTTACTACATCTCATTAAATTTCATACACACTCATCAATATTGAAGGGTGATTGGCATGAGGATTGCCTCATGAAGATATTCATGGGAACCTTAGAAGGAAAAGCAAGGGAATGGTACGAAGCTCTCAAACCTGCAAGTTTGTTTTCTCTGAAAGATTTTCATAAGGTATTTTATGAGCATTACAAAGAAGATTTTCCATCTTTATCATTAGCTGAAAATTGTTGTGATCAAGCTGAAGATCTTATAAATTACCTTAAAAATATTGATGAAGATTTTGGAAATTGGTTTCCTGAAAATTTATTAGAAGAAGTCCAAAACTTTCATTCTCAAGTTAAATGTCATAATAATCAAGAGGAGTTAAACAAAGATGAAATAAGTCATGAGATAAATCAAGATCCACAAAACCCCTCTGTATTAACAAATGATGTTTAATTTAATTTTTTTAATGGAGTTAAAGACAATAATCAACTTCATGATCAAATTTTAGATAAGGGAAAAATAAATTGTCATTTCAATCTAAGAATTCAGAGATTCCCACCCCCCCTCACTGAAGAAGAAATCAATTTGCTTCTAAACATGCAACTATCCTCAAAATATTTACATAATGAAGAAATTGTTTCTACTTCTTCTAATGTTGATGAATGTACAAAAGTTTTTATCCATAAAGGGACAGAAGAACAAGTTGATGCTCATGTTATTCTACTTTCCCAAAAAGGTCCATTGCTTGATAGCACTCCTATTGAGCAAAATAATGACTTTCAAAAAGAATGCAACCAATCTAATCAAGACATATTGAGATTGTTGGAAGAGAAATATGCTGATCCAATGTTTATAATTGATGACATTCATTCTTCTGAATATTTGCCTAAATATGATCAGTATGATGATAATTATGTTCTCCCAATTCAAAATAATTTCCTAGAACAATCACTAGCTATTTTGAGGGATGAGATATTAGAACTTCAGCTTGATGAGGATTTTCTAAGAGCTTTCTTTCTTCTCTTGAAATCAAGAAAATGTTCTCCTCAAGTTAAAAAATGGTTTCTTGATATAATTTCTGAAAATTATGAAAATGAAATCAAACTTTTGCATTCTCAAATTCAGTCATACAATTTCCAAAATCCTAAAGAATTCTTTGGAAATCTTCCTTCTCCTAAACAAGAGGAAATTGTACTATCTTTTGACTTGAATATTGAGGATGATTATTCTTTCAAACACAAGACCGAAAAAAGGAGTTTATGGTCTAATATTCATAATTCAATTGAACAATTGGTCATTGAAGGCCTAGAAGTAAGTAACATACACCATGCTTTTATTGATCCTATATCATATTATATGGAGAATATTTTGAGCCCAAATATGCAAACATATTTTCTCTATAAGGATCAAATACATCAAAAGTGGCCTTTACACATCATATCATTTATTATAAGGGCACATGATCATACCATACTTCCAATTTTGATCACAAGCAATCAAGTTATCCATTTATTTTTACAACAACTTGATTGGCTTCATTGGCATTTTTGTATTACCTGATTCAATAAGATTTTTAGTAGATTGAGTAGATAGATGAGTGTCAATAAGCTCAGAATTTTGAGATTTTTTTTTTAGTTGTCAATTTTTAGCTAGTTTTTCATTAAGTTGGTTTGAAAACTTTTATGTGTTGTTTTAGTTTCAGATCAAATTTCAGGTTGCAGAAAAAGGATTATATTCAATTGAAGATTTTCAGCCACAACAAATGCATGTTTGAGATTGGACCAAGGCAGAAGATTTCCAACTGGGAAACAAAGTTTCGAGTGGATGGTAACCTGTTGGAGTTGAAGCCCGAAGAGCAGGCCCTAAGTTTCAGAAGTATTATTGTCATACATACAATAAAGCCACTAGAAAAAGAAGATTACATGGTTCAGTTGAAGACATTTTGAGGGATCTGACCTGCTGTTCTTGACTTTTTTCCAGGAAAAGCCATCCCCAAGTGGAGCCAGTGTTAGACTCCTATACCAATAGGTGTCATTTTTCATGATTGACTTGTTGAACTATGCAATATGTCAAATCTTTTTCTTGTTGCAAAGGTGTTCCATATTTTTCAAAAAAATCAAAAAATCAAAAATTATAAAAAATGTAAAGAGGGTATACCCTAAAAGAAAAATGAAAGGGTAAAAAGAATAAAATGGTCAAAAAAGTGTAAGAAATGAACCCCAAACAAAAATAGACCAGGAAAGTGTGCAAGTCTAAATGCCACTACTACTTCATTTTCTGCAATAAACAATTGTGTGCAGCTTTTCAAACTTATGCCACAATTTATGAAGAGTCAAACTGTTTAAACTTGACTCATTCATTTTTCGATTTCATGTTGTAGAATAGAGAATAAATATCTGACCAAACAGTTTAATCTTGGCAGATAAGTAGATGACTAGAGTTGATAAAAGGTGCTCAATAGTTTAATCTGAGCCCTTGGATGTAATAAGTGTAGACTTAGATAGGTTTGCCATGTAAAAGGAAAAGAAGATTGATAAGGGTTTTCCAGTCTAAGTGCACCCTAATAAAGAAGACAAAATGGTAGGGTAAATTAAGTGGGGTAGGTAGATGTTGTTGCAGGATTGCATGTGATGAATGGTGGTTCTAAATGTGTTCAATTTTACTTTCATCACAAAGTGCAAAGGCAGATACTACATTGGAAAAAGTTCACAGCAAAGCAAAGTTAAGATTATTAACATCCCCTCTCATTTTCCTTAAACATTTCAATAATTTCCCTAAGCACTAAGGTATTTGAAAATTAAAGGGGCTCAAGGCATTTCCTTGATTTTTGGAGGGACTGGACCCTTGGCCCAATAATTAAAAAGACCTAAGTACTTGAAGTTATCCATTATCACATTCATTCACCTCTCAAAATATTTTCCTAAGTAAAATCCCATTTTACTTAGGAAAATCCTTCAATATTTCATGAAAAGCCCTCAAAATCATTTTTTATTCTAAGTCTTAGTGATGAAAGTATAATAATGCCATTTACTTTTGAATCTTCACTTTCTTGGTTATATTTAAGTATTTTGAGTTTACATTGTCCCTTTGTCATATTAACTCTAATTTATATATTAACTCCCTATGAAAATCACCTTTTCCTATTATATATAATTCCTTTTATAATAATAACCCCAAAACCCATTTATTATAGCTATTTTAGCCAACAGTATATTATTCCCACTTATTCAAGTCAAAAACCCACAATATAACCCCTTTTGGCTAAAATATAACATTAATTCTATTCCCGCCCCCTATGGTAATTGAATTAATTTAATTTAATTATCGTATAGTAAGAATATGAAAAAACTTTGAACATATGGAATATGTGTTTAAAACAAAATAATTTCGAAGTTTAATTCAAAATAAACTTCTATGTGTATATTTTATCCGCACTCGATCATTTTCCCACATTTTTAAAACCAAGGGATTAATTAACCCTCCAGGTTAATTAATAACCTTCCCAGCCAATCAAATCACTCTCGAAATGATTAATTAACCGTTAAACGTGTCGGACCCGCACCATTAACTCCCCGCCATCTCCTTGTTCCGTCAATCGTCAGATCACCCACTCCAAGATCGATGGCTCTCGTCAATTCCGATGACCATCCCCGGTCCGAGTGTTAACGCGCAGAATCGCAACGGTTTTCAAATAGTACCCTGGACACGCGTCGATTGTTTTATGGATTCGCTGCCTCCCTGTCCAAAACAGTCGTCCTTCAAAAGTGGTGCAAAAAAAAAACCACTTACCACCTTCCCCCCTGACTCATATCCCATATGTGCTGATGTCATTCTATGAATTAATAAAAATCCCACCACCCTGTTGAATTTGCGAATAAAACCAAAAAACCCGCGTCTTTTTCATTTTTTCCTCCACAGTGAACGAATACACTCCCATGCAGAAAATTTTAAATTCCAACTGTTGAAGTCTGCCAACTATTGTCCTTTCGAAGAGAATTGTAGTCAAAGCTATCCAGAGTTCATCCGCCTTAACCAGTACCTGTTCAAATCACTGTTCATTCAAAACTTACCCACCCATATCAACCGTTTACCCATTTAAACACAAACACCCTAGTGTTGCTCATTTTCACCTGATTGTGCAGTAAAACCCTTTGTAACTGAGCTGCGCCACCTAAAACCTTTGTTAACCAATTCGAGTATGGTTCACCTCCCAAAAATCATTCTAGATTCACTCCACAAACCTCTCAAAAACAAATGAAACCTTTTCGACCTCCCCTGCAAACCAATGCTTTCTTAACAATTTGTTTTGTTTTACAGGTAATCAGAAGACCACATCCTTGGATAAATAGTCTTAATACTAGTCATAAGACTTGTTTACTCCAAGAGTTTTATCAAATCTTTTCAAACAGAGATGGAAGATAAAACATACAGTTGAAAGACAAGCAAAAGAAAAAGGATATTAAACAATTTACTGTTGAAACAGATAGTAAAAATCTAAACTACACATTGAAGGTAAAAGGAAACAGTAAATAATAGTCAAAGAGTATCAGAGTGAAGACCAAGTCAAGTAAATCAGCTAGCATGAAGATCAACAGCAGGGAAGATAGTTACAAAACAGAACATACAAGTTCATGACAAAGTGAAGACAGATAAAAAATAGAGCGGTAAAAAGTAAAAAGTAAACAGTAAAAGTAAACATAAAGATATTAAGGGTTAAACAAATATGAAAACACTTTCACCAACAAACATTGAAGTTTGTCTAAAGTGAAAGTAAAATAGTCAAAAGAACAAAAAAGTGAAAAGATGAAAAACACAACAAGAAGTAATATTTTTGCAGAAATTGCATGTTTTAGTCATTGTTTTGCAGAAACTATTGTGATCAATCAAAGATGAATTTTGCAAAAATGAAGGGTTTTTATGTTCTTAAGAGGACCATCTACAAAAACCTCTCTCACTTTTCTAACAGCATTATGGTTTTGGAAATATTAAACAATGTTGGAAAGCACTTTTTGCAGAAAATACCAGTTAAGTCATCATTTTTCAGAGAATATTGTGGTAAATAAAAAATACATCATACAAAACTGAAGGAGGTTTTTGTTCCTAAGAGACCCATCTACAAAAACCTATCTCACTTTTGGTACATTGATTTCAGAATGAGAGATACATGCACATCTTTACAGGCTATTTTTCAGACTCTCTAAAACTCTGTTTTAAACATCCTTTTGCAGAGCCTATTGTGCACAGCTGGAGAGGAATTTTAGGAAAATGAAAGAGGTTTATCTCACCAACATATTTATCTACAATAATTTCTTTCACTTTTTACATATCTGTTACGGATTGAGAAATACAAAGATATCATTGGACCCCAAGTTTGCAGAATTGTTGGAGCAGAATTCACAAAAAAAGGAAGCAGTTAGTGACTTGGATGCCTCATCATCAACTAAGAGTTGGATCCAATTCGAATTCTCCTATTTTTCATCACCTATCCATACAAAATAGTGCCAAATAGATGTATTAGTTTGATTTTCCTTTACTTAAGTTCTATTTATGTAAAATAGTTGGAGAGATTTGTGAACTAATCTTGATATTTTTTCAAGATATTTTAGTTTAGAATTTGTATAAATACTTCACTCTTGGAAGTATTTTGGGTGGATTCTTCTACTTTGCTGTAACATTGAATTTTTGGAATAAAATTGTTTTGGAGAAACTTCTTTGTGGCTTGCTGGATGATGATTTGAATCTCAAGACTTTTTGCAGGATTCATGTGTCAGACTACAGTTCAATAAGTCTTTTCTATCCTATGTTTTAAGTTTTATATCTGTTTATAATATCACTGTGTTCCATTTCTGAATAATTGACATAAAAGAATAAATCAGAATTTACTTAAATGTACTCTGATTTTGATTGTGATTATTCTAAATGTTTTCGTCTAAACTGGTTATAAGCAACGAATTCTTAATTGCTCTTGTTTCACTGGTTTAAACATTTTTGATTACTATAGTAAAAAATTCTTATCTGCTCTTTATTTGTAATCATTCACTTTATTTCTTTGAACATGTTGAAATATTCTTAATTTCCTTTCATCCCTTCAAAATCCATTCCATTCACTTTAATTTCTAAAATTGTTCTCTGTTTGGCTATCTTGCCCTGCAAAGCCATCTTGTGTGTAGAATATTAATCCAGTAAAGCCATCCTTTCGACTCCATAGCCCAATGGCCTGAAATACTCAATCGTGCCCTTAGTTGGTGGATTCCACCATTTAAATTCAAACAAAACTCTTGGACTTATAACTAGCCTAATATTTTCTAAGAACAAAGCTAAATTTTAAAGAGAGAGCCCTCTCTGGATACAGATTGGCTAGATTCTGTATCTGAAGGTTGGTTAGTGGTTACCTCAGGTTTCTCTCCTTTTCTTACAACTTCAAGGAAGGCCTGAGTGATAACAGAACCTTCGTAGAAGAAAAGTTGGAGCGAAAATTCCACGATGACCTGTTTCAGATGGCGAAATCCCTTGCATAAGGAAGAAATGAGGATCACACTTTATATAAATGCTTAGGTTGAGAGGGGATTCAACAAGTGAACATGGGAGGGATTTTCGGAGCTTAAAAAATATTAATTATGACTTTTCAATGACCCATGACACAACCCTATGGGGTTTTATGCCAGTAACTGCAGGTGTAAAATTTAAACGTGAATATCTCTCAAACCGTGAAGAATTACGTCGTGTTCCATATATAAACGGAAACATCTCGACAAGTAGAAACCATCAAAAGCATTATTGAACCAAAATATAGTAATTTGGTAGGTCAAAATTCCCGTGAAATATTGGGTTAGCCCCTAGTGCTTCTTAGGTTGACATTAATGACAACTGTTGATCAACAATCTCCCCCTTTGGCATTGATGGCAACACAAGTACTCCCTCTATGATTATGACACCCATTCCTACAAAAGTATCTCCCCCTTTGACATTAATGGCAAAGGGTAACTCCCCTTGAAATAAAACCATCCAGCAGACCTGTACACACTTCCACTCCCCCTAACACACAACCATCCTACAGACCTGTAATCTACTTCCACTCCCCCTTTATATTCTGAAAAAGGAAAATCTAATAAGAACATGGGAGAATCCCAAGCTTCTGGCGAAGATATTCCAATGTTGGCTAATATTTAATATGTGATTCTTTTGGTGCTTCTTGGAATCTTGATACTTGTCCAACTGCTTGCATAACATCTGGCCGAGAGGTTTTTACATATAGAAGAATACCAATGATAGATCTGTACAACCTTTGATTTACATCCTTAGATGAGTCGTCTATGCTCAATTTTCAACCTGTTACCATTGGAGTAAGGATGGGTTTGCAATCTTCCACTTTAAATTTCTTGAGCATTTCCTTGATGTACTTGGCTTAACATATAAATATTCCTTTCTCTTACTGAGATATTTGAAGCCCTAAGAAGTATGTCAGCTCACCAAGTAAAGACATCTCGAAATCACTTTGCACCTTTGTAACAAAATTCTTACTTAGTCGACCATCATTGCTACCAAATATTATATAATCCTCTTTAGCTATTAGACATGCTTTATTTGCTTCATCCAGAACATATATATCGTTTGGAGCTCGACTTGCTGTAGCCACAATTTCACAGTACATGCCTTTCCTGATTTCACTTTTTGTGGAATTGAATAGTATTCTGTGTCCTTGATCACACATTTGTCCAATACTGAGCAGATTTTGATTCATGTTTTCAACCAATAGAACATTCTTGGCTAGAGCATATTTTCTTCCAAGAGTGACAGTACGTGATCTTATAACATTTGAAGATCCATCATTTCCAAAGGACATGGTTCCATCCTTCTTCTTTTTCAGAGATAAAAATTTATTTCTATCTCCAGTCATATGCATTGAGCAACCACTATCAACATACCACACATCTTTGTTGTTTCGAGCCTTGAGAGCGAGAGCACAATTATTAGTCTCCTTCTTGTTCCATGTTCATTCGTTCTGTGGCTTCGGAGATTCTTCTGGAGGATTTTCAAGTCTGCAATCTTTGGTTATGTTTCTGTTGGGAAAAATACTGAGAGGGGGAGTGAATCAGTATTTAGGACTTACTCAAACTTTTACTTTTTAATTCTCTAAAAACCCATAGGCTACTTTGCTGAAGCCAACTAGCGTATACACGCGGATATCCTTCATAAAACTCACGTATATACAAATATCTTATTATGTCATTAATTCTTTACATAGATCTATGCAACATTCATTCTTCTAATGATTAGATAATAGTAAACAGATGTAGTAAGAACAGAATAAATCATTACACATAAGCAACACACATGAACACCAGGATTTAAGGTGGAAACCCAATTTGGGAGAAAACCACCACTGTCGTCGTCTCAGTCTTCAATATTTATTATGTAAAGAAAACTTCTTACAGCCATGTACTGGCACAGACTCATACCAGCACGTAGGCACCCATCTGCAGAAGGCTACAACCTTGTCTCGTTTACCAGCCTCTCCTGGAAGGGAGCTACAACACCCTGTTGTCGTTTACCAACCTCTCTTGGAAGGGAGCTACTACCCCCTGCTCTCGTTTACCAGCCTCTCTTGGAAGGGAGCTACGAACCCCTGCTCTCGTTTACCAGCCTCACCTGGAAGGGAGCTACAACCCCCTGACTGAAGGCTACAACCCTCAGCACCACCATGGACCACGTTTCATCAATTTTCACACTGGATCCAATAGCTTCAATAGAACACAACTTGCAGGCCATTTTTCATCATATTTTCAGACTGGACCCACTCCACACATTTAAGCTCAATCATACATCAAACTAAAACTTATACCCTTATCAATTCATTCAATGAATCATCAACTTATCAATCAACAACTTGATCTTTTCTCAACATAGTCAGTAGCATAATCAATATTCAGAAAACCCAGATCTATATAAATACATTATAGACAGATAGTAGTAATTTCATACCACATACTTCAGCAAACCCTAGTTTTCATACACGCTTTCCTTTCACTGATCCGACGTATATACGCACTTTCATGTATATAAACCCGCGTATATATCTGCACATATTACAGATCTAATTTCACAACCCATATGCACTTTCTCTTAATCCAACCCGCGTATATACGCGCTTACTCTGTTACAAACTTGCGTATATATCTTCAGACATTTTAGGTTAGCACAATTCTTCAGAACAGATGCATAGCTCAAATTTTCCCCTTCACTTTAGAAACATGTTCGCCTCATCTCAGATCTAAACATTTCATAAACAGATCTAGAAGATACAAATACATTTCAGATCTAGAGAACCCTCTTCATCATTTTCTCCACTGCTGCATTATGAATTCAGATCTATCATTCAACTGTTACCCATTCCATACAGATATACTTCAAAGAGAAGTATTAATTGAAACCCAGACTCATGCCCCCTTTGCACAATGATTTTCTTCTCCTTATATAGATTTAGCCTTTGATAATACCATGAGCCAAAACCACATCAATTCCAATGGTATTCCTGGATGGGATCAAATGGACAAACCAACGCTCAATAAAATGGGTCAATACCATGGTAATAACCCCTGGTTTTACAAATTTGGAGCGCAATTAGGCATACGCGACTTAGCACGTACTTTTCCGCGTGCATATGCTACTTCTCTTAAACAAACCTGCGTATGCTTTGTGACACACACTTTTCATCATTGTTCTGGCCCTTATTGATATTTCTTTCTCTGTTTATTCTGAGCTACTTGTAGAACATCAGATTTACATCATTAATAAACTCATCAAGCATCAAGAACAACTTCATTAAGTAGGTTGCCATCATCTTCATCAAGTGGGTTGCCATCAAGGATAGCACTTTGCATCATATTGCCAACAATCTCCCCCTTTGGACTTGATGGCAACCACGATGGTGTTTGATCACAACGGATAGATACATTAAGCATAATGATATTCTCCCCCTATTCAAACACCATGTCACTCTCCCCCTTTAATATCAAGGGCAAAGGGCGGATCAAAAACCAACACAAGGTTTTTCTCCTCATGTAGAAAGAAGGGCGTTGTAGATCTGATGTGCACTGAAGTTACCATGCTCCCCCTGAGTTCATGATGAAAGTTCAAACATATTTTTCAATGAAGTACATGAATCTATGACCTTTCCTATCACCAAGGACTCATACTTACATCAAAGATCTAATCAAGTGGATATGAGACTCAAGTACCCAACCAAGTGGGTTTACAAAATTGACTCAAGTACCCAACCAAGTGGGTTTACACACTTTGACTCAAGTCCTTACATGACTGAATATTACAATTTTACATCATAGGTCTCAACATGACCTTTTTCTCAAATTACAAGTATGACTTTTTATCACCAATACCAGAAAGACCTCAAGAGAGAGATCATATTTTAGAACCATCATAATGCCAACAATGCATTATATTCAGCAAGGCTAATGCTCCCCCTGAAAATGTGCATCCACACATCCTTTCCATATGACCAAGGCTCCTCCTTAGCTTGTGCAACCTGAATAATTTCAATAGTAAGTCATCAGCAACAATCTCTGCATGATCTGTCCGTATCTCTGAATCATAAGACTTCCATCTCATTCATGTGTGAAAGAAAGGAACACTCTTCAGCAAAAAGCAAACAAGGTTCATCCATAAACTCATCATTTAGAACTAAGACATAAGCAGATATAATGTCAATAATGCAATCATTAATAGTCAGACTGATGCTCCCCCTGAACCTGTGTTCCTGATCTTCAGCTGTCATACTAATTTTATTATCATAAATGCATACGCGTCTGTGTCCACTGGAACTCGCATGTATACGTGACTTTACTTCATTAAACCCGTGTATGGAAAGTGAAATACTGAAAATTTCACACTCCTTCTTCTCCCCCTGAATTTGTACCATCTGTACCTGTCTTCTTTACAACAGATGCATTGTCAGAAATAAACATAACCAGAATTACTAGATCAACCATGAGAATCATCATACATTTCTCCCCCTGTGATGATACATAATGTATCTCACATCATTCCTACAATCATTATGAGAAGTAAGCATTAGAAGCGGATGACTGCAGTAGGGTCAATATTCCCTACATTTCTGACCGGTCTTCCTTCTTTTTCCAGCTTTGCTTGAACTTTATTATCGTGTGCTGGAAATTGTCCAATTTCTCAGATCTATTCATCCTGCATTCTTTTTCCACATGTCCATACTTGTTACAAGCATAACATCTTATGTGACCAGAAAAGTAAGCATAAGGATCATACTGTGTTCTTCTATTATTTCTTCTATTGAAATCAGATGCTTTATGACCAAACTTGCTGCATGAAAAACAATATCCCTTAAAGAAACCAGAGTACCTTTCTGTATAGAATCTGTTTGTTTGTGACTGAAACAATCTGCTTCTGCAATTTGCTGCAACATGCCCATAATTATGACATTTAAAGCATTCAACATTATTGAATGATTTCCTTTGAGTGTTCATGATTGTCGGTTGAATTCTTGTTTCTTTCAACTCTTCAGGTTTTGCATTGACATCCTTTGAGTCTTTAGCACTTCCTTGTGAACTAGATTCTCCTTTAACAGTTTCATGAAAACCAAGACCAAGTTTAATAGCAGGAGATCTTTGATTACTAAGAATATTGTCTAGAATATTAGTACTATCTTGAAACCTCAAGAGTTTATCCTTTTCTTCTAATTTACCTTTGAGAATGTTTACCTCAACCTCCAATTTTTGGCATTGCTTCTTCATGCTTTCTTCGACCCTTTTTCCTTCTTCTACTTGATCATTTAATTTTAAAATTTTTTCCTTCAACCAATTTTCTTGTTCTTCACATGTTTGTAACAGCTCTTCATTCTTCTTATTTGATTTTTCCAGATCTTCTTTGAGAGATATGATTTCTGCTTCAAGTCCTTCCTTTTCAAATGATAGGGGTTCTTCATTCTTCTTATTTGATTTTTCCAGATCTTCTTTGAGAGAGATGATTTCTGCTTCAAGTATTTCACTTTGATTGGTTGCATAAATATACAACTTTTGATACTTGTCTATCTGTCCATTCAGTATTTCTTTCTGTTCATTCATTCTAGAGAACATATCTTTGTAGATAGATTCTCTCTTATGAAATTGATTCCAATCATTGCTTTCATCATTGATCTTGAGATTTGCTTCTAGACTTATACTGTTACTTTCACTATCTTCACCATTGCATGCACAAGAAATTGAATCACAAGAACAATAATCAATACTTGTTTCATCTTCTCCATTTTCTGCTACACATGTTTTCTGAGGTATCTCCTTTCCTTGAGTAGCCTTCTTCTTTTGCTTCTTTGCCATGAGCACTTGTAGATCTTGGTCATAATCTTCTTCTTCCTCATCATTCTCTTCATTTGTATAATAACTATTTCTCTTTTCAAATTTTTTCCCTTTACCATGATTTTCTTCATAAGGACATTTAGTAGCATAATGACCAACTCTTCCACAAGCAAAACACTTGAAGGGAAGCTTACCTTTGAATCTTCCAGTTCCTAGTTGGAGTCTTCTCACAAAATTTTCTTCTTCTTCTTCTAATATATAATTTGATTCCTTGACATATTCCTTTTATTTTCCTTTTGCACACGCCCTAAAAGCAGCTTCTTTGATTTGAGAGGGACCTCCTTGTCTCATTTCAGAAGCAGTCAGAATACCATGTAGTTGAACAATAGTAAGAGTTTGTAGATCTTGCCTTTCCTGAATAGCTGACACTTTTGACTCAAATTTTGAAGTTAAAGATCTTAAGACTTTTTCAACTAGAGTAGTATCGGTTATGGTTTCACCCAAACTTCTCATACAATTAACCATATCATATAGACATAAAAAGAAACTGGCAATACTCTCATCACTATGCATCCTTAAATTTTCATATTCAATTCTGAGAGTTTGGAGTTTTTCACTTTTTAACTATGTATCTCCTTCATAGCTCAGAATGATTTTGTCCCATATTTCTTTTGCTGAATTTAGCTGCATCACTTTAGCAAATTCTGGTTCAGACAGGCTTCCTAATAAGACATTGATGATTTTGGCATTGATTTCATATTTCTTCCTTTCTGCTGCATCACTAGGAATACTTTCCGGATACTGATAACCTCCTTCCACGATTGCCCATACTTCTGCACCAAGACTTTGTAGATATGCTTTTGTTCGTATTTTCCAGAATAACAGATTATTTCCATTGAATAGAGGTGGCCTTATAGACATTACCCCTTCATGACTTCCCATTGCGATGGATCTCCTTCAAGCGATCAAGCTTCTGCAGAAGGACCTGCTCTGATTCCAATTGTTGGGAAAAATACTGAGAGGGGGGGGCGAATCAGTATTTAGGACTTACTCAAACTTTTACTTTTTCATTCTCTAAAAACCCATACGCTACTTTGTTGAAGCCAACTAGCGTATACACACGGATATCCTTCATAAAACTCGCGTATATACAGATATCTTATTATGTCATTAATTCTTTACTTAGATCTATGCAACATTCATTCTTCTGATGATTAGATAATAGTAAGCATGTGCAGTAATAACAGAATAAACCATCACACATAAGCATCACACAAGAACACCAGGATTTAAGGTGGAAACCCAAGTCGGGAGAAAACCACCACTGCCATCGTCTCAGTCTTCAATATTTATTATATAAAGAAAACATGTTACAACCATGTACTGGCGCAGACTCATACCAGCATGCAGGCACCCACCTGCAGAAGGCTACAACCTTCTCTCGTTTACCATCCTCTCCTGGAAGGAAGCTACAACCCCCTGTACTCGTTTACTAGCCTCTCCTGGAAGGGAGCTACGACCCCCTGCTCTCGTTTACCAGCCTCTCCTGGAAGGGAGATACGACCCCCTGCTCTTGTTTACCAGCCTCACCTAGAAGGGAGATACAACCTCCTGACTGAAGGCTACAACCCTCAGCACCACCATGGACCAATTTTCATCAATTTTCACACTGGATCCAATAGCTTCAATAGAACACAACTTGCAGGCCATTTTTCATCATATTTTCAGACTGGACCCACTCCACACATTTAAGCTCAATCATACATCAAACTGAAACTTATACCCTTATCAATTCATTCAATGAAACATCAACCAATCAATCAACAACTTGATCTTTTCTCAACATAGTCAGCAACATAATCAATATTCAGAAAACCCAGATCTATATGAATACATTATAGACAGATAGCAGTAATTTCATACCACATACTTCAGAAAACCCTAGTTTTCATACGCGCTTTCCTTTCACTGATCCGGCGTATATATGCACTTTCATGTATATAAACCTGCGTATACATCTGCACATATTACAGATCTAATTTCACAACCCATACGCTCTTTCTCTTAATCCAACCCGCGTATATACGCGCTTACTCTGTTACAAACTTACGTATATATCTTCAAACATTTTAGGTCAGCACAATTCTTCAGAACAGATGCATAACTCAGATTTTACCCTTCACTTCAGAAAAATGTTCGCCTCATCTCAGATCTAAACATTTCATAAACAGATCTAGAAGATACAAATACATTTCAGATCTAGAGAACCCTCTTCATCATTTTCTCCACTGGTGCATTATGAATTTAGATCTATCATTCAACTGTTACCCATTCCATACAGATATACTTCAAAGAGAAGTATTCATTGAAACCCAGACTCATGCCCCCTTTGCACAATGATTTTCTTCTCCTTATATAGATTTAGCCTTTGATAATACCATGAGCCAAAACCACATCACTTCCGATGGTATTCCTGGATGGGATCAAATGGACAAACCAGCGCTCAATACAATGGGTCAATACCATGGTAATAACCCCTGGTTTTACAAATTTGGAGCGCAATTAGGCATGCACAACTTAGCACATACTTTTTCGCGTGCATACGCTACTTCTCCTAAACAAACCCGCGTATGCTTTGTGACACACACTTTTAATCATTGTTCTGGCCCTTACTGATATTTCTTTCTCTGGTACTTCTGAGCTACTTATAGAACATCAGATTTACATCATTAATAAACTCATCAAGCATGAAGAACAACTTCATTAAGTAGGTTGTCATCATCTTCATCAAGTGGGCTACCATCAAGGACAACACTCTGTATCATATTGCCAACAGTTTCCAAAGTTTCGACATTTGTAACATTCACTATTATTTCTTAAATTTTCAAATTTATTAATGTTTCGTTGAGCTTTGGGAGGTTCATATTTTACATATCTCCTGGAATTGTATTCGTTCCTAGGTTACGTGCAACATTCTACAGCTTTATGACCAAATTTTCCACATGAATAATAGTAGCCATAAAAAATATGTTGGAACCTGGATGGAAATTTTTGTCGAGGAATTGTCTTCAAAGGTTGTACTTGCGAATCTTGTCCAATGAAGTCTACATGCATGTCAGATCTCATAGGTTCATTGTATTTTGTTGTAGAAGGTCCTGCTTCTTCTTCTTTGTAACCAATGTGAGTTCTGTCATTGTAATATCGTTGATTGTTGATGAGTTCTTCCAATGCCCTTGAGCTGTTGGCATAGTTTTGGATAGTTTTTCCTTTCTTCACTTCCTCACATAGCAAGACTACTTCGGCTTCTAATTATTCCCTTTCTTGGTTTCTTTCTTCCAACTTCTTTTGAAGTGACTCTTCAATGCATTTTTGTTTTTCAACTTCAATTTTGAGACCTTGAACTTGTTCTTCAAGAGTATTGGAATGTATATTCTCAGCCTTGAGATCTTTTATAAGCTTGATTGCTTCCTTATAAAATTCTTCTATGGTCAATCCTTCTTCTTCATTTGTTTGACACCTCTTGTTTATTGCATTTGGTTTTATTGTGCTTTGCATTAAACAATACTCTCTCATTGGCTTCTTCTTCGCTATCATTGTCTTCATCAGATGATGAGCTATCTTCTTTAGAGAGAAAGTTCCTTTTGGATCCTTGCTTGTTGAATTTCTTAAAGCCTTTCTTTCCTTTTGAGTTGCCATCACTTCTGTTTGGAAATTTTGTTGCGAAATTCCCAACCTCACCATAGCAGAAACATATCAATGGAAGTTTACCTTTCAATTTTCCCTTACTAATTTTTAGTTTTCTCGTGAAGTAAGCATATTCTTCATCTGAAATACCTTATCCATCATCTCCCTTTTCTTCACACTTGCAGGTGCATGTCATTTCAATTGAAGGTTGTTTGTACTTATTGGTTTTCTTAGATAAAAGAAACACAGTTTCTAGATTTGAAGTACCCTCTTCTTCATCAAGTCTCATTTCATATGCTATGAGAACTCCATGTAATTCCTCTTGGCTAAGTTTGTCAATATTTTCACTGTATTCTAAGACCGATACCTTTGGGTCGAATCTCCTGGTTGATGTTCTAAGAATCTTTCATATAATATTATTCTCGTCAACTAGC
Source organism: Pinus albicaulis (assembly GCA_034641835.2). Classification (NCBI taxonomy): domain Eukaryota; kingdom Viridiplantae; phylum Streptophyta; class Pinopsida; order Pinales; family Pinaceae; genus Pinus; species Pinus albicaulis. The sequence goes on from CM076573.1 coordinate 933,631,713, forward strand.
TCTCCCAATCCTTCCATAGTATTGGTTATTTCATCAACGTATTGGAAGTATGCAGCAATGTTGCAATCTTCTTTCATTCTGAGTTGCTCAAATTTTTCTCTATAGATTTGAAGCTTTACTTCTTTTACATTTGAGTCACCTGCATATATATTCTCAAGCTTATCCTATACATTTTTGGCAGTTTTACAACCCAAAACCTTATGATAATAAAATTCAATAAGTCCACTGATAATAGTATTCTTTGCTTTTGCATCATTTACCAAATTCTTCTTACCTTGTTCACTCGTGGTTGATGTAAATCCATTTTGAACAATGTTCAATACTTCATAACCTTGTGCCAAGAGATAGACCCCCATTCTTCCTTTCTAGAGTGCATAATTATTTTCATTGAACAAAGATACACCATTCTTGGTATGCTCCATGACCTCCTTCCAGCTGTTAAACTGCTATTGAAGGAACTAAGCTCTGATACCAATTGTTGGAAATACTGAAAGGAGGGGTTGAATCAGTATTACTTTCAATTAGAGCATTAATTAATCTTCAATTATTATCAATGTTTGTACAATGATAGTAGCAAACAGGAGGAACACAAATGCACATAATTTTTAAGGCGGAAACCCACTCTAGGACAAAAACCACCTAATGTTTTTCTAATAATTCTTTAATATCCAACTCCAATTGAAAATAAAGCTCCAACTTCCTAGAATCTAGAAAAAAATTCTTCTCCAACTCCCACTGGATGGATGCTCTAATGCCAGAGATTCTTCAATACTCAACTGAATGGATTTCCCAACACCCAATGCGCTACAACTCACCCTAGCACCACCTTACAACCCTGTAGAAGAATAAAATAAGAATGGAATCCCGTACCAGGGAAAATGGTCCACTTTACAATGATATAGACTAATGTAGAAGAAGAAGACACACTAGAACATAAGCCCAACTATGACACAACCACCTAAAGATGATCCTAGACCACCCGACATTGCCTCTTCAACTATTGGCAGATAGACACTAGTACAATTGGTACAATAATGTATTTACAACGACTTAGTGCAATGATACCTTTACAATTATTTTATGCAATGATGCCCACTTAAAGAGTTCATGTGATGAACTTCTTTCTATTTTTATGTACCTTGGTTGTTGTTCTTGTCATGCTACCCTTTGCTGCACCTTGCTTTGCTTTGCTTCCCTAGAAAGTCTGGTCCTTTGCAGCCCTTGACAACACATGATCCAACTTTTCCTTTGCCTTCTAGGAGCTCGAAATTGAATCTAGTGTATCTCTATTATGTTAGATCCCCAATATCTAATTTTTGGTACTGTGGTATTCCTCTAATTCATATTTCCAATTCCATAGGTTTGACCCAATTTGGATTCTTCAAGAGAGAGTTATACCCAATCTCTCACAATGCCCTAATTATCGACTGTTTCAGCAGAGAAAACTTGTACAACATGCCACGTGTCATTGTTTCTTCATTTTGCCCTGAAATCGATAGAGAGAAAACTATATATTGTGCAACATTTGTCACTTTTTCTAGAATTCCAATCCAATACTCAGAGAGAGAGTTATGATGATTTTCCCAAAGTCTGTTCTTTGAGATGAATTTCAGGAGCCTGCAAAAACACTGACTTTCACAGATCATATCTCCGAAAATATTGCGCACCTTGAACTGAAATTTTCACAGCAACTTCCTCAAGATTGTGGCTTCGTCTCATAAACATCTCATCTTCTGAACCTTCAGTTAGAGTGAAAATGCCACGATGACCTGTTTCAGATGTCTAAGTCCCTTTCATAAGGAGGAAATGAGGATCACAATTTATATAAATGATTAGGTTGAGAGGGGCTTTAACAAGTGAATGTGGGAGGGATTTTAGGAGCTTAAAAAATATTATTTATGAATTTTCAATGACCCATGCCACAACCATATCGGGTTTTATCCCACTAACTGGGGGTGTAAACGTCAAACATGAATAGCTCTCAAACCGTAAAGAATTACGTGGTGTGCCATATATCAACAGAAACATCTCGACAAGTAGAAACCATCAAAAGCATAATTGAACCATAATATAGTAATTTGGTAGGTAAAAATTCCCATGCAATATTGGGTAGTCCTTGGTGCTGCTTGGGTTGACATCATTGACAACCGCTGATCAACAATGTTAGTGTCACATAATCTTTTCAATATTAGATAAAGATCAAGGTTTTTAGGGGTGTTAATGTTAAAAAGATATTATATATTCAAATTTTAATATTAATTTAATTAAAATGATAGTTAGGAATAGCTGACTATAATAATTATTATTAATTAATGATAATAATAGAGCTCACTACTATTTATTCTTATTGTGAATTATGGTTTTTTTATGACTATCTAACATTAAATTGTTATTATTATTATTATTATTATTATTATCAATATTAATTATAATATTAATTAGGAATAGTTAATTATTAACTATCACTAATAATATTTGTTAGTTAATATTGATATTAGGGTCTCAAATTCTTTATTTTTATTTTTATTTATGGCATTAGGTAAATGTTTGAAGCTTTATAATGAGGGTTAATATTAGGGGAATTAATGTGGTATAGTACTAAGGGGCCAAAGGAGGGTTTTTCTGTAAGGGGTTGGGAAGGATGGAAAAGCTAAGAAGGTGAGTAAACATGGGTCTTCTAGGGAGGTTATAGATGAATGGGAAGAGGAAGAAGGTAGGGAGAAGAGGTATGAAGAGGAATTCAAGGGTAAAAGAAGGGAAGGCTGAGAGAGCGAAGTAGGGGAGTCCAAGGATGATCAAGTGCAAGGGGAGGTGGAGGGGCGGCAAAAACGAGGGAACATTACTTTTTTAAGAGTGGGGAAATAAGGTGACACAATTTCTGCTAACTTCCAAACCACCATCCCTGTTGAGGATTTTGGGATGTTTGATGATTTCCAATGCTTCTTGCATTTTTATTTTGAAATAATGATCCTCATTGGAAATCACACTAGCATATTCCAGGCAGATGTGGTGATGCATCTTATTAGAGTGATCTGCCAGACCTGAAGTTTGGGTTCTCCCAATTATGATGTCACCACCATGCTCTTTAAGCCCGGTCTTGAACGATCTTACTATTTCTCCAATATAACATTTCCCACACGAGAAAATTATTTCATATACGCCCTTTTGTTCGAGTGGACTAGGGTTGTCTTTGATAGATTTCATCCTTTGTTTGATTTCCATTAGTGGCTTAAACGAGGTTCCTATATCATTTTTGGTGACAAATTTGGCTAGCTTTTCGGGGAACCCTTGAATGTAAGGAAGGTATGCTTTAGATTTAAGGGTTTCATTTGGAGGATTTCTTTTATTTCCAGATCTGGATCTTTGTATAGCTTTGGTGTTTTATTTGTTGCTATATCCCATATTAGTGAATGCCTTTCTTAAATATGCAATTGCTTCTTCAACGTGCTTTTCATTAGAAATTTTGAAGGCTGAAGTGAAAAGAGTCATGAGTACCCACATCTTCTAGGCTAGATGATGGTGTGAATTTGCGTGGAGGTAATTATCAGTGTGCGCCTTCTTTCTAAACACCTTATGTCCAATCGATCCATCTTTATTTCTGGTGATTAGAATTCCCAAGAATGGAATGCAATTGTTATCTTCACCTCCATAGTAAACTAAATATCCTTGGATAAGCTATTAAGGTGGTTTAGGAACTTCTTAATCTCTTCATCTCCATGAGTTTAGCCGACACTGGTGTCATCCATGAATCTAATCCAGAATTTTTTTTTTAATGGATATGAGTAAAGAGCCCTTTTTTCAAATCATTCCATGAAGAGACTAGCCACTATGGGGGATAGTGGAGACCCCATGGCTACTCGTGATTTTTTTTCGAAAATATCTCATTGGAATGAGAATAAAGTTGACCGTAGACATATTTTAGTGAGCTTTGCAGTTTGGAGATCTGTGACTTATTTAACAACCTGAACAACTTCATCTAAGGGGATTTTTATAAAGAGTTGGACCACATGAAAGCTTACAATCTTGTCACCAGGCTCAATATTAGCATTTTTAATGAAATACAGTGTGCTGGGGTATATGGCAAATGCAGAGCTGGATGGTGCGTTGTTGCAGGTGGTGGATGGTGTGATGGATTTCATGGTAAATGCAGAGTTGGACAGTGTGTTGATGCAGGTGGTGGACAGAGTTCTAGAATGCATCGTGAATGTAGAGTTGGATGTTGTGATGTTGCAGGCGGTGGACGGTGTGTTGTGGAAGGTGGTTAGGAAGTGGGATGAAGAAGACGAATTGGTTCTCTCAACCTGGTGAATGCTGCGATGGATTTTGAAGGGCTTCATGGTTTCTATTATTGTCAAATTCCCACCATTCGAACCCCGTTTAATCGATTGTAATTTATTATTCTTCTTTCCTTGTTTATTCCAGGTTGTGGTGCCTTCTTTAATTGATTTTAGTGTCGCAGATTCGTCGATGACATTCCAGAGGTACCCACTGATGATTGCAGCGAGTTCCAAATTATTTTTAAAAGCTAATGTTTCCAGGCGATCCAGTGCATACCTGGATTTTTGAATTTCATGATGGATAAGAAATCTACTAAGCTAGTCGAATGCTCTGTAGGTGTGCTGGCTATGTAGCCTATGTTTCACAGAAGTGAAGGCTGGTGTAAGTTCGAGATCACGGTACTGCTTTAGGAAAAATAGATTAGCCTCTCTTCTTTGGATTTTAACCCTTGTTTTCTCGAGATTACGTATCTCAATTTAGGTTTCCCTTCCATAAAGGGTACCAATAATAGTTTGAAGTTTTTTATGGTGTGGGTTTTGAGTTTTTGAATTTGAAATCTCCATAGTATGCATTTTTTCATCTATGTTTCGAGTCTAGATCAAGACCCATCATCAGGACAAATCCTGCCAAGAAGAGAGGAGGTTAGATGAAATAAATATAAGAGGTGAACGAAGGGATGAGGAGAGAGCGTGAGCCAACTAGAAATTAAATATAAAGTTAAATAAAAGTATATTAAAGTAAATTTTATTTTTATTATTATTCCAAATTCCCTAAATTAATGTTAAGGTTGATTCTAAATTTATTTGAATTATTAATTTAGAAGGTTAATTTTTTAGGTATTATATATTTATATGTTTTATAATTGATGTAAGATCATTATATGAATTAAAGATGGAAAATTAATATTGAAATGCTATTATTATAATAGATTGCTTATTATTTATTAATTAAATATTCATATTAATTATAATATTAACTAGGAATAGTATAACTATTACTAATAATATATGTTTAATTAATATTACCGTCACATAATATTTTCAATATTAGATAAAGATCAAGGTTTTTAGGGGGTTAATTTTAAAAATATATTATATATTCAAATGTTAATATTAATTTAATTAAAATGATACTTAGGAATAGTTGACTATAATAATTATTGTTAATTAATGATAATAATAGAGCTCACTACTATTTATTCTTATTGTGAATTATAGTTTTTTATGATGAGCTAACATTAAATTCTTATTATTATTATTATTATTAATATCAATATGAATTATAATATTAATTAGGAATAGTTAATTCTTAACTATCACTAATGATATTTTGTTAGTTGATATTGATATTAGGGTCTCAAATTTTTTATTTTTATTTTTATTTATGGCATTAGGTAAATGTTTGAAGGTTTCTAATGAGGGTAAATATTAGGGGAATTAATGTGGTATAGTACTAAGCTGGAAAAGGAGAGATTTTCTGTAAAGGGTTGGGAAGGAGGGAAAAGCTAAGAAAGTGAGTCAACCTGGGCTTCTAGGGAGGTTATTGATGAATGGGAAGAGGAGGAAGGTGGGGAGAAGAGGTATGAAGAGGAAGTCAAGGGTCAAAGAAGGGAAGGGGAAGAGAGAGAAGCATGGTAGTCCAAAGATGATAAAGTGCAAGGGGAGGTGGCGGGGTGGCGAGAACAAGGGAAAGGAACGTTTTTAAGAGCAAGGAAATAAGGGGAACCAATTTATGCTAACTTCCAAACCACCATCCTTGTTGAGGTTTTCAGGATGTTTAATGATTTCCAGTGCTTCTCGCATTTTTCGTTTGAAATAATGATCCTCATTGGCAATCACCCTAGCATCTTCCAGGAAGATGTGGTGATACGTCTTATTTGACTGATATGCAGAGTCGAAGTTTTCGTTCTCCCAATTCTGATGTCAACACCATGCTCTTTAAACCTGATCTTAAACGATTTTCCTCTTTCCCCAATATAACATTTCCCGTACAAGGAATTTATTTTGTGTAAGCCCTTTTGATATAGTGGATCAAGGTTGTTTTTGACAGATTTCATCAATTGTTTGATTTTCATTAGTGGCTTAAACGAGGTTCCTATACCATTTTTGGCGAGAACTTTGGCTAGCTTGTCGGTGACCCCTTGAATGTAAGGAAGGTATGCTTTAGAGTTAAGGGTTTCATTTGGAGGATTTCTTTTATTTCTGGATCTAGTTCTTTGTATGTCTTTGGTGATGTCTCTATTCCTATATCCCATATTAGTGAATGCATTTCTTAAATATGCAATTTCTTCTTCAACGTGCATTTCATCAGAAATTTTGAAGGCTCGCGTGAAAAGATTCATGAGTACCCCCATATTCTGGGTCAGATGATGGTGTGAATTTTCGTGGAGGTAATTATCAGTGTGTGCCTTCCTTCTAAACACCTTATGTCCAATGGATCCATCTTTATTTTTGATGAGTAGACTATCCAAGAATGGAATGCAATATCCTTGGATAAGATATTAAGGTGGTTTATTAACTTCTTAATCTCTTCATATCCATGAGGCCAATCGACAATGGTGTCATCCACGAATCTAATCCAGAATTTTGGTTTTAATGGGTATGAGTCAACGACCCTTTTTTCGAATCTTTCTGTGAAGATATTAGCCACTATGAGGGATAGCGGAGACCCGATGGCTACTCCTGATGTTTGTTCGAAAATATCTCCTTGGAATGAGAAGAAATTTGACTGTAGACATATTTCAACGAGCTTTGCAGTCTGGGGATTTGCTACTTCTTTAAAAACCTCAACAAATTCATCTAAGGGAATTATTGTAAAGAGTTGGATCACATCAAAGCTTATAATATTTTCATCAGTTTCCATATTATCATTTTTAATGAAATCCACATAATTTTTTGAGTCGTTGATGTATGAGTTAGTTTTATCGACCAGAGGCGCTAAAACGTTAGCCACATATTTGGATAATTCATAAGTAGTATCCTCGAAAGTGTTAACAATAGGTCTGATAGGGGCACCAACTTTGTGAATTTTAGGTGCTCCATAGATATGAGGGGTGACTTCATTATCCGGCGATAGGCGCCTTTTTAATTTTTCATCGAGGTTAGACTCCTTAATAGCTTTCTTAAGAGTTTTTATAATTTTGGAAATAGGGTTCTCTTTTAGCTTTTTATAGCTACCAGTATTGTAGAGGTGGTATCTCATCTTACTGATGTACTCTTCTTTGTCCATAGCCAATGTTGCCCCTCCTTTTTCTACTTTAAGGATTACAATGTTATCATTATGCCTAAGGTTTTTAATGGCCTTCAGTTGATATTTATTTAAATTACTTTTAGGAGGTCCTGGTTTTTTGAGAACGATGGCACATTCTTGCCTTATTAGCTCCTTGTCTTCATCCTCTAAGGTCTTGATACCATCTTCAATGCTGCAAATGATCTCTTCCTTTGGGATACGACTCGAGGCTAAGGAAAAATTGAGCCCCTTGCCTAGTATCTTCGTCTCTTCTTTATTCAGCTTGTGAGAAGAGATTGTTACGACATTTTTGTTTTTTCCGACCTCATCATAGATGTTAGTTTTATTATTATGATTTTAGGAACTCAAATATTGAGTGAATGCTTGCAGACCCAGTGTTGTTCCTGAAGTTTCAGTTGTTTTTTTGAATGTAGTTACTGAATTTTTCGTTTCCCCACATGGATGTTTGATTAGCAACAAAGGCTACACTATGCTAACATTCTTGTTTCCATTAGTGGCATCCTATAGTATGTTGCTGTGGTACGCTAGTAATGTAGGAGGAGGCTGAATGAGCCCCACCATCATTTTTGTTTTCTGATATGTTCCTCTAGCAATATCTGGTTCTATAGTGATTGTATCTACAACTACCATCTTTGAGAAGTGTTCCAAGGTGTGTGAGAGGCTGGATATCATTGGCATGGTGGCATTGTCTATGCAGAGATCCGTAGACCTCTCCTGCGTATTGCGTGTTGTGCTAGATTTCATAGTGCATGCAGAGCTGGACAGTGCACTGTTGGAGGTATTGGACAGTGTTCTGGGTTGTATTGTGAATGCAGAGCTAGATGGTGCATTGTTGCAAGCGGTGGATGGTGTGTTGGATTGCATGGTGAATGGAGAGCTAGACGGTGTGTTAATGCAGGTGGTGGATGGAGTGCTGGAATGCATGGTGAATGCAGAGCTGGACGTTGTGATGCTGTAGGCGGTGGACAGTGTGTTGTGGAAGGTGGTTACGAAGTGGGATGGAGAGGATGAATCGATGCTCTCAGCATGGTGAATTCTACGAGGGATTTTGAAGGGCTTCACGGTTGCTATTATTGAGTCATTATTTAAAGAAACCATTAGAAGATAGTGAGTCATTATTTTAATTAAGGAAATAACAACATAATTTTAATTTTGAGTCTTTTAATTAAAAGATGACCACATAAATAACTATAACTACTAATTGCTTTTTTTTTTTAAGTTTTACATATTAAATAATTTATATACATCTTAATATATTATTTATTTATATTGAATTTTTAATTGTATGCTATTAATAATTCTTTTTTTAAATATCATTATTGACAATTAATTTATTTTTTTATTTTAATTTTTAATTTTTAATTTTAGATTAATTCCAATTCTTGCCTCAAAAAAATTCCACCCTTTGCACTCGCTCTAGCATTAGTTGACGATTCAGTTTGAATACTTCTTAGGGAGTCGATCAATTTTCACTACTCATGTTGTGCAGCATTTCATTCGAAATTCGAAGCTGCACGATGTTTATGTGTTTTAAGTTGTCCTCTTAATAGAAATCCAAAATGGACAGATATTAGTCTTCGATCTACAAGATCCGAAATTTTACGTTTTTGTTACATTTTGATGGATCTTGTGCATGTATGGCATGCCGAGAAAAAACGAGCGGTTTAAAGAAACAAAAAATTACATGACCTTCACGAGCCAAAAATAGCCGACATGAAAGATTAAACCGTAGTTGAAGCGAATGATTCTATTTTTAATTTTTTTATAATTTTTTATTCTCGCCTGCAAAAAATCCACCCTTCAGAAGTTGGAGCAAGTGGAACCTTGTTGTGGGCATTCTGCCAGATTTCGAAGAGGGATTCTCTACTCCTTTGTATTGGCTTTAGAGGGGGAAGTAAGCTCAAGATGTTGATCCCCTTCGTCGATAGCCTGCCCACCGAGTATTTATAAAATGAACGTCTACAAATGACCAAGTTTAATATTTTTCTATTTTTTGATTGTGTTTAGCTCATCGAAACTCCATATTTTTATGCCTTGGAAGCAAATTTATTGAGCTTGTTTAATTTTGATGTCTTGAATCTGAGTTGCATGTTTCATTTGCAGTAGTATTTGACCTATCTTAGTACTTTTTTGGTCTAGACCCCATATTTGATGTGTCTGTGTCCTATCAACTTATTTATGGAGATATTTAAACTCTTGAGGCCTTTAATAAACCTAAAATGTGATGGAATTGTACCACTTAGCCTATTGTTTAACAAGTTGATGAAACCCTCAGATAAATAAAGAAGTTGAAGTTGAATTTTTTTTTCCTGGCCCTTGAAATTGAACATAGAAAATAACATCAGTCTTGTCGGAGTTAGTGAAACCATTAGCAGACAGTGCATCAAAACTTCCCCCTAGAGTTTCATCCTGAGATCCTGCATTTGATGGATCGAGTGTAGTCTAAAGAGCTTACAATTCAGATACTTGACTGGGAACATCTACATAAAACAAATTATTTGAGAAACTGATCACGTGCAAATCCTTGAATTTCTAGATCAATTATGGAAGAAACCCTGTCAAATAGTTATGTTCCAATGATAACAAGTGAAAAATATGTATGCCCTTCCATCTTGTAGGTATTGTACCAATTAAATGATTATGGCCAAAGTTGAGATACAATAAGCTACTATGGTAGACTCATTTCAAGCTCATTCACCTGTTGATTCTACATATAGGATGGCACTACAGAGTGATTGCACTTCCTACTTCTGTTACGAAGATTCAAGACTTTATGATCTCGTTTTGAAATGGCCAGACGAGAGAAGGAGCACATTTCATATTCTTTCATTTAATAAAGTGAGAGAAACATTACCGAGGTACAAGGTTGGTTCCTAGATCTAGTTTATATAGGGCTTTTACCGAGATCTTTTAGGAAGGAAAAGTTGTTTGATTGCTGAAGTGAGTGCTTATGTCAAAGTTCCCTGAGTTAAGGCTATTTTTTGAAACTTATTTAGAAGTCCTCCTTCTAAATGAAGCATAATTAAATAAAGCGACTGAAGGGAAACTCTGACTATGAACACCACTTCTATAGAAATTAGTGTGGGTATGTTACGGGATATGGAACTGCATTTACTGTTGATAAGTTTTCAATGAGATCTACTACTTCCACTATTGTTTATTAGTAAATGATGTCAAATACATAGGTGGTACTATAAACCCCTATCCCTGGCTACAGTTAGTTGAATATGGGAAAAATACTTTCGTTGTGCTAGCTCCCTCATCATTATTAAAAATGACGTGTTTAGGATCGTCTCAAGTTAACCAATTGTGAAGTGATCTATGTGTCAAGTTTTATGTGTCTTTGATGATCAAATTACGAGTTAATTAGTTATTAAAAACTCATATAACTCAAATGGAATGAAGAGAAATAAGGCATAGAATACACATAATATAATAGTTGATAACATAGTTCACCCCTCCTAGGCTACTTTTCCCTGGACATGCTTCAACTAGCTAGGCCCTCTTGGGATTAAGAGTAAAATGTATGATTACATGCACCTGTGGTGCTCAAATGGCTTTGAAAACTACTCCATTTTCTTTATAATACCCAAAAACCTAAAAAATTACTATTCAATCTCTAAAATTGATTTGCATCTAATCTAGGCTTGACCTCCCATCCGGGTGGTCCTGGGCTTGTTTAATCTCCAAAGTAAAAAAATAATTGTCAGAAGAGCTCCAATGCCTCTGCAACCTATACCATTTTTTTCATAACAGAAAATCATATAAAAATGAATCTTCTTGAGCCAACATTGTTCGTCAGCTGATCTGGGCATGGTTTTCCCTCCTGGTGGCCCTAGGCTTCAAAATTATTCAAAGTGAATAAAACACCTATATAATTTCTCCCCTTCCTCTAAAACCTGTACCAATGGATTCAGAGCATGCAAATCTACTAATAATGACTCTTCTTGTGCCAAAATTGGTCGAAAATTTCTCAAGATATGGTTCATTAAAATTTTCTCTAGATTCCTCCTCCAAATATGGAGAAAACTCCAGTTAGCTTCGACAATTTGGTGATTCCTGGGTGCTCACTAAATACGTCCCTATTTAAATGGAGGATTAACCAATGAATAAGTATTTTTTAATGGAGTATTAGCACTCTAAGCATGTATTTATTCGAAGCCCTCCACCACGGTTCTGATGGAACATTCATATGGGGAGGGGGCTAGCCAAAGGAGCTAGTCCCCTCCAAACCTCTATTGGTTAGACTGAATAATTCAAATAAGGTTCTGTTGCACAGACTATTAAGTCTGACATCCATGGTGTAACGGTTATGGAAGAGATTAGGTTTGGGGACGTCGTGGGGTCAAGCCCCAACCTCTGCCCCTCTATACATATTTTTCCAACCATTATTTGTGCTCCAAACCATATAAACTTGTGTAATTTGCAATGTTTAAAATATATGCGCTCCATATTAAACTTTTCCGCCACCGTAATTCATGCATAACCCAAAAACTTAGGTTAGTTTAAATGTGTGCCCATATATATAATTGAACCCTAGTTAATACACCACCAGGCTTTGGCATATGGAATATGCACCATATTACGCGCCACCAATGATTAAGGTTTAGACCTTGGATTAACAAGATGGACCTTGAAATATAACCTATATCAAATGGCATTATAAAAATAATTCAACCTTAATAAAATGCACCCATGAATTAAATTCGACCGCCATATCATATTAAATTTAAACATCACCTTCGAGAGGGGGTCCACCAGGGGGAACATGCGGTGGTCCCTGGTTGAGCTTTCCTCCCACATAAAAAAAAAATTGAATTCAACCTTAGGAGAGAAATACTAAAACAAATTCACCTTCAAAGTTCATAGGAGAATCTGGTTGTGACACTTCTCATAGTGCCACTAGGCATAAACTGAATAATATTCCCTACATGCTGACTGGGATGCCATGTCATCAATCTGTCACTGTTCTACAATTTTTTAAAAAATTTGCCTATTCTGAACGTGGATCAATGAGCTATAACTTCTTAATCCGAACTCGGTTGTCAACAAAACAAGTTGTGTTGGAAACCTGGTGATGGTCTAGTTGTTTTCGTTTGGGTTTGGTACAATTTTGAGCACTTTGAATTTTGGACAAATTTTTGCCCCTAATTCAGATTCTGATCAATCCTTCCCACTAACATGCTTTTGGACCCAATAAATCCGGTTATCTCATTATAGTTGAATACTATTTTGTTTCCCAAGTTCTATCATCTTGATTCTACATGGAAAAATTTCCATGACAACCGATTGGGTTCACTTACATGCCTTGCCTTGCAAATGGCTTGGCTCTTCAACCAATGCTCTCCTTTTGTTGCAGACCCAATCCAACACTTGCTGGCTGCTCGCTGACTGATATAATACTTTTTTGTACCAAATCGATTCCTTGGTGCTTAGAAAACTAACTGATTGCCTTCCCACTAAGAATCATGTTCCTCCTTTGCAGAAACATGCATTTGATGCAAGCTTCTCTTTGGAAACCAATTTTCCAAATTAAGCCCATCTGAGTGAACTACACCAATGAGTTCCAATATTAGTAATAAAAAGAAAATAAATTACCATTATTTTACCTCCACGGTTCCAAATTCCACATTTGGAAGAATGCATTCACCATATCCTTCTCTTCTTGGCATCAACACACAAAATGGTCTACAATGGCTGCAAACTTTTTTTTTGATATCTTGTTACAAATACAACCATCAATCTAAAAAACAAATCATGCAAGAAACATAACTTGATGAAATATCCTCTTGCTCCTTCAAAACAAAAAATATCACATCATGTGAACATCGCCATGTACTCATACATGTTGGTGTCAAAACTCATCGACCAAACACAAGTCTACAAAACATGCCTCTTCAAATGACTAACTCTGATCCAGATTTATGCAGAAATGCAGCAGAATATAGAAATAACCATAATCATAGAGATGTAATGGAAATAATGCTTCATTTTGTTATAATCAAATGACACAAATAAACATTATAGGGCACTGGTAGCGTATCTCTGAGAAGATATGTCACGGCTGCAGGCTTTTGAACTATGTTACAGAAATGAAAGTTGTTTACAGACAACATGTAAATAAATAGCGAGGGCACTGGTAAGATTATCTTTGAGAAGACATGTGGCGGCTATAGGCCTCTGGACTGTGTTAAAAAAAAACTAAATAAAACATGCTTATAGGAATAATAAAAATGAGCGGGAGAGGGAACTGGTAGCGTATCCTTGAGAAGAGATGTGATTGCTACATGCCTCTCCACTGTGTTACATTGAGGCTCCAAGGCCTACTGCAGACATAATCAAAATAGATGAGCTAGGCTAATGGTAGCATATCCTTGAGAAGAGATGTGTCGTCTACCAACCCCGGAACTGTCTTACAATAACGCTCGAAGGCCTATTTATTGTTGAGAAATAATGTAAAATCTGAAACTTCCAAAAACCTAACCCTAGGAGATGAAGCACCAAAACTGTGGGCCCCATTTGGGTAAGTTGGTGTTTCAACTTCCCGAGGACGTAACTTTGGCATCTGATCTCCGTTTGACGCACTGAATAGCTCGTTAGAAAGATATATCTAAGGACTACAACTTTTAAGTGAGAAACATGGGTCATAGTCGTTTAGGGCCTCAAAATGGCTCTGGAAGTTCAGGACCTGAAAAATTACTATAAATAGTAATTTGTGCTAAAAATTACAAACTGAAACAACTGATGGTGGGGGTTCAAATGGACTCGGTGGGTGGCCACCAATATCCACCAATATCATTAAGTCCCCAAAATGGCTCTAAGAGTGTAGGACCCGAAAACCTACTAAAAATAGTAAGTTATGCTGAAGCTGAAAAACTGAAGGAATTTATGCTACTGGTTCAAATGGAATAGGTGGGTGGCCACCGATATCCACCTAGGTTAGACTCTCAAGTCAAGCATAAGCATGTGTAATAATTTCACGATTCTTTTCCCAAAAAAAATGAATCTCAGATTTCATGAAATACTTCATCAACGTCTCCTTTTCATCTTTAGAGACAAAATCAACTCTTCCAAGTCGATATGACATGCATGTAACACACAATCATCCAACAGAAGTCGAAACTTATGCATGTGAAAATGATCAACACTCTCAAGTTGACAACATACATCTCAAACAAAGTAATCGATCAACACAAGTCAATTAATCATGCATGTTCAAGAACAATGAAACCAGCAAAATTCCACTATTCATACACACAAACTCTCATGCATGTATACAATTCTTCAACTCTCTCATAAGTACAATCATAAGTAAAAGAATCCCATTCATATGTACATGTACTTAAAGAGCTGAAATAAAAAAAAAAATCTACAACAAAGTGAGTCAACATACTCCACTTTCAAACACCTTCTTTGCGTAGACATGCAACATGCATTGTAGAGACAAAAGAACAAACCATTTTAGTGGCGCCTCTTTCAACTGCACTTCATCATGTGAATCATCCCGATCCACATCAATTATGGAATCTTATTTTCCATTCTTTCCATTCTCTTTCTCTACCTTCTTCAAATGTCATGGATGACTTGTTGGATGCAAAGTCCAACACTTGTCTACAATATGACCTTGCTTATCGCAATGAGAGAAAAGCAATTGAATCTTCTTTTCAACATGGTTTTCTTTATCTAATGGACCTTTGGCTTCATACCTCCTCTTCTTTGAAATTTTCTTGTGCATGGTTATCTTCTTCCAACATATTGAAACATTATGGTTATCCAAACCACAAAATGAACATGAAAATTTTCTCCAAATATTATGTGAATATTTACCAAGTTTATCATAATCAAAATCAACTTGATTAAAAGCGGATTTATACCTTGAAATTTGACCTTGTTCACCTTCTTGAGGAGGTGAATTTGATGAGATAGTGGATCTCTTCGGAATACCAACAATGCATTCAATGAATTTAGAGCTTTCAACATATTCTTGTTCGCCATTCTCATTAGCTGCATGCTTATGAGCACCTTCTTGCAAAGTGGGTGTAAAAATTTTCACAAGCTTGGGGTAATGAACATGAAATGAAAGTCCTTCTTGGAACACCTTGATGTGCCTCTTTGGCTTCAGAGCTTTCTCCATCATGTTGTCCATAACCAAGACCCAAATACTTAGGCATTTTCTCAACAAAATTGGCTCAAATATGCCTTGTGAATGTTTTCCCAATCCTTTACCTTCATATCCCATATTCATAAATAATTTGGACCATATTCCTCTAGTGTGTCTTTCAAAAGCACCTACACATTCATTTTGAGAGGAAATTGAAGATAAACTTGAATTTCATACCTCTTTTTCATGAAAATACATCAGTAAGGCTTCCTTGGCATCATGGAGATGAGTCTCCATCTCATCCATCCTTGCTAGGTTCTCATTTGCAATCTAGAGCTGAGTCCCCATATCATTCATATTTTCAAGAAGCTCTTGGTTCTCCTCCATGGAAATCAAATGCTCTTGAAATATAATAATCTCCCTCTTATATTCATACATTTCTTGTACCATATAAGTCATGATGTAGAGCTTCTATAACATATATTTATCAAATATTTTTTCTAATGAAGATGGATTAGAAACATTTCTTAATGAATATTCCATCACACATGCAATGCATACAAAGCTTATTTGTTGTGATTTGAGAATTGAGCTCTCAATCTTGACCTTCTCCTTCACACATAAACTTGCACACAATAGACTTCTCCTTGCACAAATTAAAAAAAAAATAGCTAATTATTCTAGCTAACCATGGCTAAAATGAGCTAAAATTTTCTTTGATACCAACTTGATCTGAATATGGGAAAACTATTTTTGCTATGCTAGCTCCCTCATCAGTATTAAAAATGATGTGTTTAGGATCATCTCAATTTAACCAATTGTGAATGGATTTATGTGTCTTTGATGGTCAAATTATGATTTAATTGGCTATTAAAAACTCATATAAAGTAAATGAAATGAAAATAAATAACACACAACATGCACGTAATATAATAGTTGATAATGAAGTTCACCCCTCCTAGGCTACATCTCCATGAACCTACTTCAACTAGCTAGGCCCTCTTGGGATTAAGAATAAAATTTATGATTACATATACCTGTAGTGATTCAATGGATTTTCAACCTACTCCATTGGCTTTAGAAGACCCAAAAGCCTCAACAATTACTAATCAATCTTTGAAATTGGTTTCCAGCTGATTTAGGCTTGACCTACCATCCTGGTGGCCCTGGGCTTGTTTAATATACAAAGTGACAAAAACCCCTTAAGAAGTTCTCCAACACCTATAAAACCTGTACCATTGTGTTCATAGCTTCAAAATAATCTAAAAATAACTCTTCTTGAGCCAAATATTGGTCTTCAGCTGATCTGGGATTGGCCTTCCCTCCTCGCGGCCCTAGGCTTAAAAATTCTTCAAAGTGACAAAAACACCTATAAAATTGCTCATTCGCCTCTGCAACCTGTACCAATGGATTTAGAGCATGCCAATATGATAAGAATACTATTCTTGAGACAAAATTGGTTGAAAATTGCTCAATATATGGTTTATTAAATGTTTCCCTAGATTCCTCCAAATCTGGAGAAGAATCCAGTTAGCTTTGACAATTTGGTGATTCTAGTCGAATTTGGGGGCACCCGATAAATCTGAAACTATTTAAATGGAGGATTAATTAATGGATGAGCATTATTTAATTGAGGATTAGCACTCTATGTGCACATTTATTCATATCCCTCCACCACAGTTCTGATGGAACAATGATATTGGGAGGGGGTTGGCCTATGGGGTTGGGCCCCTCCAAACCTCCACTGGTCGAACCGAATAATTCAAATAAGGTTTTCTTTCATGGACTATTAAGTTTGACTTCCATGGTGTAATGGTTATGGTAGATAGTAGGTTGGGGGAGGTCGTGGGGTCGAGCCTTGACCTCCACCCCTCTATACGTATTTTTCCAACCGATATTTGCGCTCTAAACCATATAAACTTGTAGACTTTGCAATGTTTAAAATATATGCACTCCATATTCAAAACATTTTCCACCATAATTCATACATAACCTAAAAATTTGGTTTAGATTGAATGTGCTTCCATATATATAATATTAATCCTTGTCAATGCGCCACCAGACTTTGGCAAATGGAATATGCACCATAATACGTGCCACCAATGATTAAGGTTTGGAACTTCGATTAATAAGGTGGACCTTGCAATATAACATATATCAAATTCCACCATAAAATTAATATTTCAACCTTAATAAAATGCACCCATGACTTAAATTCAACCACCATATCATATGAAATTCGAACCTGACCTTGGAGAGGGCGTTCACCATGGGAGACATTTGGCGGTCCATGGTTGGGTTGTCCTAAAAAAAAAATCGAATTCAGCCTTAGGAGAGAAATTCTAAAAAAATTTCACCTTCAAATTTCACTAGCGAATATGGTTGGGACACTTGTCATAGTGCCACTGGGCATAAACTGAAGAATATTCTCTGTATGTTGACTGGGCTTCCCTGTCATCGCCCTGTCAATGTTCTGCAATTTAAAAAAAAAAAATTCTTGTTCTAAACGGAGATGAGAAGGATGTAACTTCTTCATCCGAACTTGGTTTTTGACGAAACATGTTGCCTTAGATTCCTAGTGATGGGACGATCGTTTTCATTCTAGTTTGGTGCAATTTCGAGCACTTTCAATTTTTGACAAATTTTTGACCCTAATCTAGATTTTGATCATACAAACATGAAATAAGTGCCTTTCATCATTCCTTCCCTCTAAGATGTGTCATGTTGACAAAATTTTCCATGAAAGCATCAACCTATACATGAGCAACCCCAACCTTATCATTGATGTTGTTCCAATTATTTATTTCGGTAGCACCTTAACTTATGCATGATCACCAAGGGCAACAGAAGGAAGAAGAGCCTTTTTTTTTTCTTTTTACCACCAGAAGAAACCTTGAACCAAAGGGGGCCCTATAACCGGTAACAGGTCAATTTTGATGCCTTTTTATTAGGGGAAAGGTAGACTTGCTTTTATGACTTCTTTCTAGAGGGTAGGGGAACAAATGAGGGGGATCCCTTATCCCTCCCCACGAAAATTTTCCAGAATGAGTTTGGATCAATCGTGTTCAAAATGTTGAGCAGAATCAAATTACAAAATAGGGGAAATCTATGACAGCGTATCTACCATGGAAGCGGTCTTGAATCTGTGTTGTTAGGAAGGAGATATCAGAAATATATTTCTTTGATCTTATGATCATATATTTATATTATGAAATTTGTTTCACTCAAGGTTGTAGGGAAGCATTCACTGAAGCCATCCACTTCTTATTCATTTCCTCACGTGCTAGGCACCAAACTCTCCAATTTCTGACAGGTGCCTTACTTGTACTACGCGTACTAGGTGGACATATCTTCTATAATCATTTGTTGTGAACGTGAGGAACTTATTTTTTATTGGGTAATATTGAACGGGGTTTGAACATGTATCCATTTATGTGTTCCTTCATGTTAGGTCCCTAGATTACTAGTGTAGTCCCTTATTTTTGTTAGTGTAACCCCCTTATTCTTATTTTTGTATCCCTGTAACCCCCATATTGTTATTATTGTGCCTTTACATTATTATTGTTAGGTCGGCTAGGATTATATTGTGACCCCATGGAATCCTATATATAGAAGGAGGTTTTGTCATTTCTATCATCCAATAATTATTCATTTATGTAATGTAAAGGAGGTTTCCCGCTCGAAGTGGCTTATTTCTAAGGTGTTGATCTCTCTTTTCTTATATTTTTGGAGCTGGTTTCATAACATTTGGTATCAGAGCTTTGTATTCTAGGGTTTCATTGCTCCAAACAGGTCATCGTGGAATTTTTGATATAACTTTTTTTCAACAATGGTTCAAAAGATAAATTTGTTATCACGTGAATCCAAATTCCTAAGAAAGTTCATGTACAAATTTCATATGTTGGTTTGCAATATTTTAGGAGATATGATCTGTGGAAGTTAGAGTTTTTGTAGGCTCCTAAATTTCATCTAAAAGGGGTGACCCTGGGAAAATCATCATAACTCTCTCTATGAGAATCGGATTGGAATTATGTAAAAAGTGGTTGAAATTAAATGGATTTTGGTTTCCTGTGTATCAATTTCAAAACCAAAGTAGGAAACAGTGACACGTGGTACGTCATACAAGTGCACTCTATTGAACCAGCCCATAGTTAGGTCATTGTGGGAGATTGATCATAATTTTTTCTTGAAGCATCCAAATCAGGTCATATCTCTGGCATTCAAAAGAAGATTAATAGGGCTACTATAGGACTAAATTTTAGATATTGAAGATCCCAAATCATAGAGATAATTCAGTTTCAATATCGAGCTCCTCAAAATCAAGAAAAATGTGTGTGCTTTTTTTTTTTTCAAATTGCATAAGTCTTGTTTGAAAAGTCAGTTTGAAGTGATTCGAAGGGAATATTGAAGCATAGATATCAGTATTGGGTTTTAAAATCCCCCCCTAAAAATAATTTAA
This sequence comes from Pinus albicaulis, assembly GCA_034641835.2. Classification (NCBI taxonomy): domain Eukaryota; kingdom Viridiplantae; phylum Streptophyta; class Pinopsida; order Pinales; family Pinaceae; genus Pinus; species Pinus albicaulis. The sequence goes on from CM076573.1 coordinate 933,651,800, forward strand.
CACCCATCAAACCATTATAATACTCTACTATGACTCATGAAGATGAAGAAGTGCAACATGATATATCAAAATTACAATTGAAAGTGCACCATATTTTTCTCTTGCAAAGAGTGAAAAAAAATGAAATGGAAGTTTTGAGGAAAGGCATGGAAGCTAAGATGGATGGTTTGAAAAAAGGTGTGGAAGCTACTATGGATTGTTTGAAGAAAGGTGTGGAAGCTAAGATGGATGGTATGGAAGAAAAAATGGAAGTGTTGAAGGAAGACATGGAAGGTTTGAAGGAAGGTTTGACAAAGTTGATACAAGAAATGATTCCTAATGGCGAAAATATAGTAGAGGAAACTCACGATGAGAGAAAAATAAATTTTAATCATGATTTCATAAACCTAAATTTTGGATTGAAGACCCACCATATTCTAAAGATCGATATGAGGAAGTTTGATGGCAAGGATCCCGTAACATGGATACTACGGATGGAGCAATATTTTGATCTCAATAATGTGCAAAACACACAAAAGGTACACATTGCAACTTTATATTTAGAACAAGATACATTTTTATGGTATCGATGGCTTTTCTCCCATAAAAAAATTGTCACTTGGTCAATTTTTACGGAGGAAATGATAGCAAATTATGAGGATACAAAGAGAAACACCTTTTTTATCCATTTGATAAATCTCAAACAAAAGGGTTCAGTGGTGGAGCACATTGAGGACTTCCAAAAATTGAAAATAAGGGTAATTGATATTCCAGAGGAACAAAGGATTGATGTCTTCATAGGGACTTTAAAGGATAACATGGTTTGCGTTTGGGAACTTGATTCATTGGAGAATGCATTCAGGTTGGCAAGAAAATTTGAATGTAAAATTATGGCGACAAGGAAGCCTACCGCTCAAATTTATAAATATGGAAGTGTTGATACTCCTATACTTCACAACCTACAAGGTTGACACCGTAACAATTGGAAGAAGAAAGAGCAAAAGGGCTTTGCTAGATTTGTGATAGAAAATACACTAAAGGTCATAAGTGTGCTGAGAAGAGATTAACTTACATAGATTATGAAGAGGAGGAATAAAATGAACAAGAAACTTCAAAAGAAGAGGATATACACTAGAAACCAACCCTAGAGAAAGAAGAAATGAGTCTGACCATATCATGTAATGCATTGGCAGGCATTACGACTCCTCAATCTCTCAAGATAGTATTGAGCCCCAAAGATGTCCTTCTCTTTCACCAAATTTCACATCAATTCCTTTGTCCTTTATCAGTTGCAGGCTTAAAAGATCAATAGGATTAATTAAAGTCACTTTAGGAATGCATATAATGACTGAATTGCTATATTTTTCATGGTTTTGTTGTTGTAGTAATTTTTGACTAGACTCGGCTATAGAATGCAGCCATTCTGTAGCCAGTCGCCTGTTCCGCAGCTATCTTCATGTTTACACAGGTTACAGGTGTCACTTACAGGAAAAATGCATATGGTTGAAATACAGACTTCATCTATATCATTCCTTGTCCTCTATGAAGTCAGAGTAAAAATCTCCAGGTTGTTATGCACATGGAAGAAATCAAAACTAAGAGGTAGACTTCTACCGGGACAAGAACTCTACAGATGTCTTCAGTAAGAGTACGAGGTTTCTACAAGAGTTCTAATTTGATTTTAATTGGGAAAGACACTTATCCCTATTTCTTCTCAAGGGAAGTTATGTATTTCTCCTATAAGAGTGACTCGGGAGACCAAGAGACAGTTAGCTACATTGATGCTTTATTGTTAGATCTCAAAAGTCTGTAATACTCTGTTTCTAAAGTATTTTTCCTTTAATAAAAGAAGTCCAAATTCATTGCATAGTCTGAGGAAATCTTGAGAATATTTTTATGCTAATACGGTGGTAGAGGGCCCCTACTGCCTAAGAAGCTCTGTGCATATTGTTTACATAAGTAACTTTAGCTCTGTTTCATTCCTAATTCAAGCAGTTTTTTTGAACTCCATGTTTTATGCTAACTTACATCGAATGTTACAGCCAGTCTTATTCTTATGAATTATTCCAAAATATCACTAACACTGAATGAGAGGTAGCTGTAATATTTTAGAGATTAGTTGCATTTCAGTTTAGCTGTAATACTCTGGAGGTTAATTGCACTCTAGTTACGTTCTGTTCACTGTATTTCAAGTTTGATTGATTGCATTCTAGTTCAGTTCTGTTTAATGTATTTTAAGTTTTATTGGTTTGTTGTATTCTAGTTCTGTTCCATTAGACTTCAAGGCCTTCATTATTTACAAACTACTCTTGTTATAATCTCTTCCAACACATCATCATATGGACAGGAATTAGTGATATCAGTTCGAGGCCTTGATTGTTCTACAATTTCTTATAATTCTACAAATAACTTTTTTTCCAAAACTATTCTAAAAGATTTCTAACTCTCGAATGAGGCTTAGTAGTGAAAATTTGAGTTTCAGAATGGATTAATTTCAGTGTCATAAGTTAATTGAGAGTAGGGTTCCTCACTATGCTACAAATAATCTTTTCCAATTATGTTCCAACAAATTTCTAACCATGGATGATATTTTTGTGATATTGTAAGTTGTTTTTTACTTAGAAGAACCTCATTGCATTAATATTATCCTTTTCTTAGGCTATTCCAACATACTTCTAATGAATGAATTGGATTGAGTTCATGTTATGAGTTATTTTTCTTGACAAGTTTTGCATTTTCTGTTCCTAGGTGCCATACATAGTTCAGAATAACCTTTGCTCTATTTTAGTGTGACCAATAAATTCTTTTTGTTAAACACTTAGCTCTTTTCCTCTTAGCATAAAAACAAAAAACCAAAAACACTAGAAAAACACTAAACACAATGAAGTAGGAAGCAAATACCTAGGCAAATATAGTGCACTTCACATCAATAGTTTACTAGCCTTGGTTGAAAATTTATGACATCAATTTAGGAACACTAAGTTGAGCAGACTGATAGAAGGACATATCAAGAAGAAAAAGGTAATAGTGTTGACTGATTCGGGTAGTACCCATAATTTTATTCATTGTAAGGTAGCCAAGAAATTGAATTGCTTCCTATACCCAGCACCAGAATGTCAAGTTATGGTTGCAAATGGAGGAACTATAAATTTCTCTAGAAAATTTCATAATATCAAGATAGCCATGGAGGAATATGTATTGAATAGTCCAATGCTTTCCATTGCAATGGGAGGTGTTGATGTTGTACTAGGAGTACAATGGGTACAATCTTTTCGGATGGTAGATTTTAATTTTCAAGAACTTTTCTTGAATTTTTTTTTTGGAAGGAAAGGAAGTTGAATTAAGGGGTATCGCAGGGAAGCTGTGAAAGATAATAAGATTTAATGTCATGAAAAAGCTTCTTAAGAAAGAAAAACAAGGCTTAATTACACAATTATGCTCACTAGAAGTTCCAACATCAAAATCATCTATTTCTCAAGATCTCCAAAAAGTCTTGGATAATCATCCTAGGGTGTTTTAAACTCCCAAAGTACTTCCATCTATTCGTGATCATGATCATGCTATTCATTTGATTCTGGGAATATTTCCTCCAAACATCAGGCCTTTCAGATATTCATATGTCCAAAAGAGTGAAATTGAACGTATGATTATAGAAATGTTGGAGGATGGTATAATTTGTTGGCAATATGATGCAGAATGTTGTCCTTGATGGCAACCCACTAAATGAAGATGAAGACATGAGATTGTTGACATGTGTTGTCCTTGATGGCAAACCACCTGATGAAGTTATTCTTGACCTGATGGACTTGGTAAATGATGTAAATCTGATGTGAAATGATATGATGTTGAGTGTTGTCCTTGAATGGCAACCCACTTGATGAAGATGATGGAAACTTACTTGATGAAGTTTGTGCTTGATAGAATATGTTCTTGATGAAGTAAATCTAATGTGTCTACAGTGAGTACAGAAGGCAATGAAGAAAGGAATTCAGCATGTGCTAAATTTATGGTGAAAAGAATATGTCTCAAGGCATACGCGGATCTGTCTAGGGGAAGTCGCGTATGCACGCATGAAACAATGTGCCAAGTCGCGTATGGGCAAAAGCGCTCATAAAATGCAAAGCCAGGGGTAACCACCATGGTATTGACCCATTGTATTAGGTATTGATTCGTCTAAATGACCCCGTCCAGGAATACCATCGGAATTAATGTAGTTTTGGGCTCATGGTACTGTTTTGGCTCATGGTATTGAAAAAAAGGGGCTCATGGTATTGAAAAAGGGTAAACCTATATAAAGAGATGAAATTCATTGTGCAAATCATGAGTGTGGGTGCAAGATGTCTGAGCTTGAATGAATACTTCTCTCTGAAGTAGATCTGAATGGAAAGGCTTACAGTTGAATGATAGATCTGATTGTATGATGCACCAATGATGATGAAGGGGATCTAGATCTGAAATGTACTTGTATTTGCTAGATCTGTTAGATCTGTGATGAGGCGAACATCTGTCTGAGGTAAAGGGTAAAATCTAAAGTGATGTATCTGTTGTGAAGAATTGCATTGACATAAAAAGTCTGAAGAACCATACGCTAGTTTGCCAAGGAGGAAGCGCGTATATACGTGGCTTCGCTGAAGAGAAAGCACGTATGCGCAATGAAATTGAATCTATAATATGTACATAATTATACGCTGGTTTATGTGAACGGAAGCGCGTATATACGCGACATCAGTGAAAGGAAAGCGCGTATGCAAACTAGGGTTTGCTGAAGTCTGTGGTAAGAAAAATGTCAGACCCGTTCGGCCAAGCCATGCTCGCTGGCCTTACGGAGTTATATGTATCCGTTTCATGGTTGATCGTGATTAAATGTACGGGAGTGGGTCCAAAGGTGTGAAAATTGGCGAAACGTGGTCCATAGAGGTGCTGAGGGTTGTAGCCTTCAGTCATGGGGTTGTAGCTCCCTTCCAGGAGAGGCCGGTAAACGAGATCAGGGGGTCGTAGCTCCCTTCCAGGAGAGGCTGGTAAACGAGTCAGGGGGTTGGAGCTCCCTTCCAGGAGAGGCTGGTAAACGAGCGCAGGTGGGTGCCTGCGTGCTGGTAGAGTCTGCACCAGCACATATCTTGTAAGATGTTTTCTCTATAATAAAATATTGAAGGCTGAGCAACTGCAGCGGTGGTTTTCTCCCGACTTGGGTTTCCACCTAAAAATCCTTGTGTTCATGTGTGATGCTTTGTGTGATGGTTTATTCTGTTCTTACTGCACATGTTTACTGTTTATAGAACATCTAATGAATGAATGATGGAATGATATAAGTGAAGAACTAATGGCATAATTAGATCTCTGTGTATACGCGAGTTTTATGAAGGATATCCACGTGTATACGCTAGTTGGCTTCAGCAAAGTAGCGTATGGGCTTTAGAGCATGAAAAAGTAAAAAGTTTTAGTTTGCCCTAAATACTGATTCACCCCCCCCCCCTCTCAGTATTTTTCCCAACAATTGGTATCAGAGCAGGTTCTTCTGCAGAAGCTTGATCGCTTGAAGGAGATCCGTCGCAATGGGAAGTCAAGAAGGAGTAATGTCTATAAAGCCACCTCTATTCAATGGAAGCAATCTGATATTCTGGAAGGTGCGAACAAAAGCATATCTGCAAAGTCTTGGTGCAGATGTATGGGAAATCGTGGAAGAAGGTTATCAATACCCAACAAGTATTCCTACCGATGCAGCAGAAAGGAAGAAGTATGAAATCAATGCCAAAGCAGTGAATGTCTTTTTAGGAAGCATGTCTGAATCAGAATTTGCTAAAGTGATGCAGCTACATTCAACAAAAGAAATATGGGACAAAATCATTTTGAGCTATGAAGGAGACACAAAGGTAAAAAGTGCAAAACTCCAAACTCTTAGAATTGAATATGAAAATTTGAAGATGCATAGTGATGAAAGTGTTGCCAGTTTCTTTCTTCGTCTAGATGATATTGTAAATCGGATGAGAAATTTGGGTGAAACCATAATCGATACTACTCTGGTGGAAAAAGTCTTAAGATCCTTGACTTCAAAATTTGACTCTAAAGTTTCAGCTATTGAAGAAAGGCAAGATCTGTAAACTCTTACTATTGTTCAATTACATGGTATTCTGACTGCTTTTGAAATGAGACAAGGAGGTCCTTCTCAAATCAAAGAAGCTGCTTTTAAGGCGTCTGCAAAAGGAAAAGAAAAGGAAGTTGTCAAGGAATCTAGCTATATATCCGAAGAAGAAGAAGCGAATTTTGTGAGAAAACTCCAACTAGGTACTGGAAGATTCAAAGGTAAGCTTCCCTTCAAATGTTTTGAGTGTGGAAAAGTTGGTCATTATGCTACAAAATGTCCTTATAAAGAAACATCCGCTAAAGGAAAAGAAGTAGCAAGAAGGGATAAGAATCGATCTAGCACAAGAAAAAGTTACTATATTAATGAAGACAGTGATGGGTCATCTAATAGTGAGGAAGAATGTGAACAAAATATTAAACTGCTCATGGAAAAAGAATCTAGAGAAGAAAAGGATACTTTTGTGGATGCTCTGGAAGACAATGATTTTCTTGAAGAAAACAATCAACTCAAAGTAAGCCTAGAAGAAAAGAACATAATCATAGAGACTCTTGAAAATCAGCTTGAAGCAAAGGAAAAACGCATTGAGGAATTGGAGTGTGAAGTAGTAAGTCTAAGGAAAGATAATGAGAAAGCAAAAAATCTCAATCTTAGATTTGCTAAAGGTTTAGAAACCTTAGATGAGATTATCAAGATACAACGATCTCCTCTTATAAAAACAGGTCTTGGATATACTGGGGAATCTTCCCAGACTTCAGCACCAAATTATCTTAAAGTAGCCACAGCTGGTGCACTACATTCAACCACTCAGCAAGGGAACAAAGGATCTTTCCAGGTAAAGCATGATCATCTCAATTCAAAGAGCACTAACAAGGAGATATTTCAAAGAAGCTACAACCAACAGGTAAATTCAAATAGAAGATTTCATGATCACAATTTCTACTTCAATGGACAATGTTTCTCATGTCACAATTTTGGTCATAAAGCTGTCCAATGTGTTGCATATAAAACCATCATGACAAGAGAAGCAAGAAAGAAAAAGATGAATATTGAACCAAAGAAGAACACCTATAACAACTTTTCTCCTCTTCAAAACGAAGTTGAATGTACTTATTGCAATAACTTTGGTCATGAAGAATCTGAATGCAGGAGCAAGGTCCAGCCAAAAGAGCATGTTCCATCAAGCTCTAAAGTGTGGAAAAAGAAAGAAATACCTGTTGAAAATTGTGGTTAGCGTTATTTGCAGTATAGAAGAAAATCAATGGTACATTGATAGGTGCTCAAGACATTAAGGACAGTGACAAAAGCAAACTCCTTACATATAATGCTCTAGAAAAGGAAAAGAAAGTTACATTTGGAAATGATACTCCTGTCAGAATTAAAGGAAAAGTGGTCAAGTGTTTTTAAAAGAAAAGGTGAAGGCTAATGACGAATGTATGTGGATGGATTAAGGCATAACTCCGTTAAGTGTAAGCCACTCCTGAATCAAGGAATGTATGGCTCCATGCACAAAAGAATGCGTGGTTCGTGATCTTGATACAGGTAAAATCATTATAAAAGGAAAAAGAAATCCAAGCAACCTGTATGTACTGAACGGCATAGATCAAAGTTACTTGAGCAAGTCTTTAGAAAATTGGCTATGGCATAGAAGGCTGGGGCATCTGAGCTTCTCTCAAATCAACAAATCAAGCAGACTTCAAGCTGTTCGTGGTATTCCCAATATTAATCTACCAGAAAGTATCATATGCAAATCTTGTCAATTCGGTAAGCAGACCAGAGTACGATTTAATGCCAAAGAAGGATCATCAAGTGAGCCTCTTGAACTCATTCATACTGACATATGTGGACCTATCAGGAAAAATTCACCACGTGGGGAAGAATACTATATCTTATTCATTGATGATTACTCTCGAATGTGTTGGATCGGGCTCATTAAACACAAAGATGAAGCATTTGAAAAATTTCAGATCTTCAAAGCATTAGTTGAAAATGAATTAGATCTAAAAATCAAGTGTCTTAGATCTGATCGAGGAGGAGAATATACATCAAATGAATTCTTTGAATTTTGTGAACAACATCGCATAAAAAGACAATTCTCTGTAGCAGGCACTCCACAACAAAATGGCGTAGCAGAAAGAATGAATAGAACAATTCAACAAATGGCTAGAGCTATGCTCGATGATTCTGGAACTCCTGACATGTTCTGGGGTGAAGCAGCACATACAGCAGCTAACATTCTAAACAAGGCTCATGTTCGGGTAAATAGTGACAAAACTCCATATGAACTCTGGTATGGTAATTCTCCCTCTGTGAAGCATTTTAGAGTTTTTGGAAGTAAATGCTTTATCAAAAATAATGATGAAAATCTTGGCAAGTTTGAACCTAGATCGGATGAAGGGATATTTCTTGGTTACTCATCTTCAAGCAAAGCTTACACATGTTACAATAAAAGGCTTCGAAATATTGTTGAATGTATTGATGTTGTTATTGATGAGTCTCCTGCAGCTCCTAAAGAAGAAAAACAAACAACAAAAGAAGATGATGGTGACCTATGTCCTTCTACATCAAATAGAAATGATATAGACAGTGGATCCAATGAAGAACCTAAAGATGATCTATCTGAAAAAGCTCCATCCAGATATGTTCAAAAGAATCATCCTGAATCTCAAATTTTGGGAGACAAGGAATCAGGTGTACGAACAAGGAGAACTCTTGTGGGATCTTCTAGTCATCTCGCACTTCTATCCACAATTGAACCACACAATGTCAATCAAGCTAGCAAAGATGAATGTTGGAAGCAAGCCATGAATGAAGAGCTTGATCAAATTGAAAAGAATGACACTTGGGAATTGGTACCAAGACCACATGATAAAAATGTCATTGGAACTAAATGGATTTTCAAGAACAAGTTAAATGAGAATGGGGATGTTGTAAGAAACAAAGATAGATTGGTTTGCAAAGGGTATACTCAACAAGAAGGTATAGACTTTGAAGAAACTTTTGCTCCTGTAGCTAGACTTGAAGCCATAAGAATGTTTCTTGCTTTTTCAAGTTATCAAAAAATCAAAGTTTATCAAATGGATGTTAAATCTGCCTTTCTTAATGGTGATCTAGAAGAAGAAGTATATATAGAACAACCGGAAGGATTCATTTTGGGAAATGATGCAAATCTTGTTTGTAGACTTAAAAAGGCTATATATGGTCTCAAACAAGCTCCAAGGGCTTGGTATTATCGTCTTGATAAATATCTTCATCAACAAGGATTTTCAAAGGGGTCTGCTGATAGCAACTTATACACAAAAGTTGAAAATGATAAACTATTGATTGTGGTTGTATATGTTGATGATATCATTTTTGGGAGTAACGAAGAATCTATGAGTCAAAAATTTGCTTTTGTCATGCAGCAAGAATTTGAAATGTTCTTACTTGGGGAACTAACATTCTTTCTTGGCTTGCAAGTGCATCAAAATGCAGATGGTATATTCCTATCACAAGAAAAATATCTTAAGCAAATTCTGAAGAAGTATGGCATGGAAGAATGCAAACCTGTAAGTACACCAATGATAACCGGATGTAATCTTAGTTCTCATGATGATTCTTCCCCGGTGAATCAACCAGATTACAGATCAATGATAGGAAGTCTACTTTATCTCATTGGGACTAGACCAGACATTATGCATGTAGTTGGGATTGTTGGATGATTCCAAGCTAATCCAAAAGAGTCTCACCTTCAGGCTGTTAAAAGAATATTCAAATATCTACAAGGAACTCAAGACTTTGGTCTATGGTATCCAAAGAATGCTAATCTTACTCTTCATGCTTACACTGATGCAGATTGGGATGGAAGTGTTGATGATTGGAAAAGCACTAGTGGTGGTGCATTCTATATGGGACCCCGGTTAGTATCTTGGTTCAGCAAGAAGAAAAATTCTATTGCCTTATCTACAGCAGAAGCAGAATATGTGGCTGTCGCATCTTGTTGCACTCAACTCCTTTGGATGATGCAAACCTTACAAGATTTTCAAATCAAATTTACACCTCCTGTCCCCATTAAGTGTGACAATACAAGTGCCATAAGTATCTCAAAGAATCCTGTTATGCATTTGAAGACCAAGCACATTCCCATCAAGTATCACTTCTTGCGTGAACAAGTGCTTGAGCAAAAGGTGAAGTTGGAGTATGTTCCCTCCAAAGAACAAGTAGCTGATATCTTTACCAAACCTCTGCCCAGGGAAGCGTTTGAGTATCTAAGACAGAAGCTGGGAGTGTTCTCTGCCAGTCAAAAGAACAAATCTGCATAAATATAGAAGATGGTATTGGATACGCGGGTTTCCTGAAACACAGTCGCGTATATATGCGAGTTCATGCATAGAAAACCGCGTATGTCTGATTGCTGACAATTTTCTGTTTGGAGTCATCTCTCTTCAGCATAGCTGCAGTGCTGTTTGGTATCTCTGATACTGTTTGGTATCTCTGGTGGTGTTCCAGTTCTCATAATTCTATTTCTAATGTTTTGATAAAGATGCCTTGATGATTTTTTGGTAAAAGTGTTCAGGATGCACAAACTAAGGGGGAGCCTTAGTCATATGGAAAGGTTGCCTGGATACACATATTCAGGGGGAGCATTAGCTTTGCTGAGTATAATGCATTGTTGGCATTATGATGGTTCTGAAATATGTTCTCTTTCTTGAGGACTTTCTGGTGTTGGTCTTAAAGTTATATTTGTAGTTTGATGAAAAGGTCATTGTAATATTCAGTCATGTAAGGACTTGATAAATTTGTAAACCCACTTGGTTGGGTAGCTGAGTCAAATTTTGTAAACCCACTTGGTTGGGTAGCTGAGTCAAATTTGTAAACCCACTTGGTTGGGTAGTTAAGTCTCATATGTAAATCCACTTGGATGGATCTTTGATGTAAGTATGAGTCATTGGTGATAGGAAATTCATAGAGTCATGTACTTCATTGGAAAATATGTTTGAAGATTCAGCATGAACTTAGGGGGAGCTTGGTCACTTCAGTATATATCATATCTACAGAACGCTTCTTCCACATGCGGAGAAAAGGGGAAGAGTATGTTGGCTTTGATCCACCCTTTGCCCTTGATGTCAAAGGGGGAGAGTGTCATGGTGTTTGAATGAAGAGAAAGAATGGTGTCAAAAATGGGGCATGGGACATGGTGTCATTGTATTCTTAATGTACCTATCTGTTGTGGTAACCAAACACCATCGTGGTTTCCATCAAGTCCAAAGGGGGAGATTGTTGGCAATATGATGCAGAATGTTGTCCTTGATGGCAACCCACTGAATGAAGATGAAGACATGAGATTGTTGACATGTGTTGTCCTTGATGGCAAACCACCTGATGAAGTTATTCTTGACCTGATTGACTTGGTAAATGATGTAAATCTGACGTGAAATGATATGATGCTGAGTGTTGTCCTTGAATGGAAACCCACTTGATGAAGATGATGGAAACTTACTTGATGAAGTTTGTGCTTGATAGAATATGTTCTTGATGAAGTAAATCTGATGTGTCTACAATGAGTATAGAAGGCAATGAAGAAAGGAATTCAGCATGTGCTAAATCTATGGTGAAAAGAGTATGTCTCAAGGCATATGCAGATCTGTCTAGGGGAAGTCGCGTATGCACGCGGGAAACAACGTGCCAAGTCGTGTATGGGCAAAAGCGCTCATAAAATGCAAAGCCAGGGGTAACCACCATGGTATTGACCCATTGTATTGGGTATTGATTCGTCTAAATGAACCCGTCCAGGAATACCATCGGAATTAATGTAGTTTTGGGCTCATGGTATTTTTTTGGCTCATGGTATTGAAAAAAAGGGGCTCATGGTATTGAAAAAGGGTAAACCTATATAAAGAGATGAAATTCATTGTGCAAATCATGAGTGTGGGTGCAAGATGTCTGAGCTTGAATGAATACTTCTCTCTGAAGTAGATCTGAATGGAAAGGGTTACAATTGAATGATAGATCTGATTGTATGATGCACCAATGATGATGAAGGGGATCTAGATCTGAAATGTACTTGTATTTGCTAGATCTGTTAGATCTGTGATGAGGCGAACATCTGTCTGAGGTAAAGGGTAAAATCTGAAGTGATGTATCTGTTGTGAAGAATTGCATTGACATAAAAAGTCTGAAGAACCATACGCTAGTTCACCGAGGAGGAAGCGCGTATATACGTGGCTTCGCTGAAGAGAATGCGCGTATGCGCAATGAAATTGAATCTGTAATATGTACAGAAGTATACGCTGGTTTATGTGAATGGAAGCACGTATATACGCGACATCAGTGAAAGGAAAGTGCGTATGCAAAATAGGGTTTGCTGAAGTCTGTGGTAAGAAATGTCTGATCTGTTCTGCTGGTTTACTGATATCTGTCAGTGAGTTATATGTATCTATTTCATGGTTGACTGTGATTAAATGTATGGAGTGGGTCCAGTGTGAAAATTGATGAAACGTGGTCCGTAGAGGTGCTGAGGGTTGTAGCCTTCAGTCAGGGGGTTGTAGCTCCCTTCCAGGAGAGGTTGGTAAACGAGATCAGGGGGTTGTAGCTCCCTTCCAGGGGAGGCTGGTAAACGAGTCAGGGGGTTGGAGCTCCCTTCCAGGAGAGGCTGGTAAACGAGCGCAGGTGGGTGCCTGCGTGCTCTGCACCAGCACATATGTTGTAAGATGTTTTCTCTATAATAAATTTTTGAAGGAAGAGCAACTGTAGCAGTGGTTTTCTCCCGACTTGGGTTTCCACCTAAAAAATCCTGGTGTTCATGTGTGATGCTTTGTGTGATGTTTTATTCTGTTCTTACTGCACATGTTTACTGTTTATTAAACATCTAATGAATGAATGATGGAATTATATAAGTGAAGAATTAATGACATAATTAGATCTCTGTGTATACGCGAGTTTCATAAAGGGTATCTGCGTATATATGCGAGTATGTATCAGGAAAGTAGTGTATGGGCTTTAGAAGCAAGAAAAAGTAAAAGTTTTGAATAAGCAGTAAATACTGATTCACCCCCCCCCTCTCAGTATTTTTCCCAACATATTTCAACCTAGTCAAAGTTATTTCTTTGCTCCAGTATTATTGGTGCACAAGAAGGATGGGTCATGGCACATGTGTTCGGATTATAGGGAGCTCAATAAGCTCACTATTAAAGATAAATTTCCCAGTCATGTGATTTATGAATTATTGGATGAATTAAATGGAGCATTTTATTTTACAAAGTTGGATCTTCATTCAGGATATCATCAAATTAGTATGAAGACTGAAAATATTTTGAAAAAAACATTTCGAACTCATGAGCGTCATTATGAATTTTTGGTCATGCCTTTTGGACTTACCATTGCACCTTATACATTTAAAGGGCTGATGAATTGCATTTTCAAACCCTTCATTAGAAAATTTGTGTTAGTATTTTTTGATGATATACTAATCTACAGCAGGTCTTGGAAGGATCATGTTCAACATGTTGAAAGGGTGCTGAAACTATTGGAGGAAAAACAATTATATGCAACAACCTCCAAATGTTTCTTTGGAGTACAAGAGGTGGAATATCTGGGTCATATTGTATCTCACGAGGGTTTGAAGGTAGACCCTAACAAAATTAAAGCCATTAAGGAATGGAAAGTCCCCACAACCATAAAGCAATTGCGAGGATTTCTTGGGTTAGAAAGGTATTATCACAAGTTTTCTAAGAATTATGGGAGAATAAAAAAGCCTCTAACAACATTATTGAAGAGAGGTTCATTTTCATGGACTCCTGAGACAACTCAGGCCTTTGAACATCTTAAAGAGGCAATGTGCCTAGCACCGGTCTTAGGTACGCCAAACTTCAAAAAAACCTTCATTGTGGAATTTGAAGCCTCACAAAATGGAATTGGTGTTGTTTTAATGCAAGAAGGAAGACCCATTTATTTTTAAAGTGTTAGCCTCTCTCATAATCTTTTTATAAATCCAAAATAAATTAATAAATTAAATATTAAAAGTTAGGAATTTATGCCTAACGCTCTAGATTGGGTTGTTCCTCTATGTTAGGAGTTATTTTAGGTAGCTCCTATATTGGTGTATGTATGGTTGAGAAATTTTCTCAACCAAAGTGTCCAAGATAGAACGCACTATCTTTAGACACAATCTCCTCATATATTTAATTGTAATATTACATTCTTTTAATAATGAGAAAATATGTGAGGAAGCCATGAGGCCGAAGCCTTTTCTGCCATGACCGTGTTTGGGTATAAATATGTGTGTTTTTATGTGTATTAATGGTGTGTGATTATTCAACAGAAAGTCTTCAAATCAAAAATAAAGTATTTACAAAAAACTATTTAGGAGAAGGAAATGTTGGCAATACTACATGCACTAAAGAAATGGCGACCTTACCTAATGGGAATACACTTCAAGGTAAAAAATGATCATGATATTCTTAAAAACATCTTGGAATAGAGAATATCCTCAGAATAGCAGCCAAAATGGGTCACAAAATGTTGGGTTATGACTTTGAAATCATCTACAAAAAAGGGAAGCTAAATGTTGTTGTTGATGCACTCTCAAGAAAGGATGAAGAGGTGGAAGCATTGCTTTGTGCCATTCCTATTATCCAACTAGATTGGTTAACCGAAGCAAGGGATGAATGGAAGAAGGATGAAGAAGTGTGGAAACTCGTTCAAAATTTACAGAAAGATCCTAGTAAATTTGATACATTTAGTTGGAAAAATGATTCCTTATGGTACAAAGATTGCTTACATCTTTGTAATAATTCCCAACTAAAACAAAATATTCTTTTGGAATTGCACACTTCTCCTTTAGTAGGAAACTCACGATATTTAAAAACTTACCACAGGGTGAAGAAATATTTTTTGTGGGATGGCCTTAAATATGATATTCAAAAGTTTGTAGCATAATTTTTGATTTCCCAACAAAACAAAGTTGAGAAAATTAAGACCCCAGGTCTTCAACAACCTTTATCCATTCCAAGTCAATGTTGGGAGGAGATTTTAATGGATTTTATCAAAGGTTTACCCAAGTCTGAAGGAAAGAGTGTCATGATGGTGGTAGTTGATAGACTTACCAAGTATGCACACTTTGGTGCATTATCTCATCCATTTAAAGAAAGTACAATTTCTATTGAATTTATGGAAACAATTCAATAGCTACACGGAAACCCAAAGATTATTGTAAGTGACGGGGATCCCATTTTTACTGGAAAATTTTGGACAGAATTATTTTCTTGTTTGGGTGCTCAACTAGCTCATAGTTCATCTTATCATCCTCAATCCGATGGTCAAACAGAGATAGTGAACAAATTTTTTGAAGGATATCTTCGTTGTTTTGTATCTGATAAACAAACACAATGGGTCAAGTGGTTACCTCTGGCTGAATGGTGGTACAACACTTCCTTCCATAGTGCAAAAAAAATGACCCCATTTATGGCACCTTATGGATATCATCCACCGTCCATCGCATAATATTTAAGAGAAAATTCTAAGGTTTAAGTAGTTGAAGATCACATTGAGCATGAAAAAAAAAGTTCTCCAAATCTTAAAGGATAACCTAAATTTTGCATAAAATCAAATGAAACAACAGGCAGATCAACATTGCAGCGAGAAAAGTTTTGATGTAGGAGACTAGGTATTATTATAGCTACAACCATACAATAAAATGTCCCTCAAGTAAGCTAAGAAGGATATACATTATCGCCAAAGTACTATGGTCCATACAAGGTGTTGCAAAAGATTGATACTATGGCATACAAATTGGAGCTTCATGCTTCTTTGTGAGTGCATCCAATTTTCCATGTTTCATGCTTAAAGAAGGTTATAGGTGATAAACTTCCAGTTCAAACAATATTTCTAGAACTTGATGAGGAAGAATAAATCATATTGGAACCTGAAGCAGTCATGGAAATAATAACTCAACAATTACGAAATTGATCAATTTCAGAGTATCTCACCAAGTGGAAGAACTTACCCACTGAATATTCTACATGGGAGGATGAAAATTTTATATAGAATCATCCATAGCTACTCAAGCATTGAGGACAACACTTTTTTGAAGGAGAGGGGAATGTTAGGTCCCTAGATTACAAGTCTAGTCCCTTATTTTTGTTAGTGTAACCACCTTATTTTTATTGTTGTACCCATGAAACCCCCATATTGTTATTAATGTGCCTTTACATTATTATTGTTAGGCTGGCTAGGATTATATTGTGACCCCATGGACTCCAATATATGGAAGGAGGCTTTGCCATTTGTATCATCCAATAATTTCTCATTTATGTAATGTAAAGGAGATTTCCCCCTTGAAGTGGCTTATTTATAAGGGATCTATCTTTACTTCTATTTTTGGAGTTGGTTTCATATCACTTCATTTCCGCAAAATAACTTTCGATCAGGTGTGGTATAATGTTTTATAGTACATATCTGCTTTTCTTTATCTTCTTAATTGTATTGTGTATGGTTCTATGGAGAAACACATATGTACTGAAAAATAAGTATTCTTGATGGCACTTCAAATGTCCATTTATACTGTTGTTTGAGTAAAATTTTTCATCCATATCCCTTGACGAGATGGTGTTTTTCATTTTTTTCTATATTTATTTGTCTACATTTTCTTTTGTGTAATACTTGATCAAAAATCATTTCAGAATATTGTTCTGTTTTCTCTAGTCCATTTTTTTTTACAAAGGTATATCACTGGTGAAATTTAATAATTTTTTATTTGTATTAATTTTATGGTCTAAATTCCATAGCTATTCACAATGTTTTGTCACTTATTTCAGGTTCTTTCCATGTTTTCTACTGCAAGTAATTTTTAAAATGGTTGAATTAAAATTTCTAGGATACAATTTAAGTAATTTATATTGACCATTTTAAATCAAAAGAGAACATATTTGTGGTTTTAGGTGTGGGGATGTTATTTTTGAAAATTGGCCGAAATGGTATTTGGAGGGTGATCTGCTACTTATAAAAGACTTTGAAAAATTAAATTCAACAAGACAGAACATCAAATGTAGAATATTATGATGATGACAACCTTATGTTGTATAAACGCTTTCCAACTTGATTTCAAGAGTTGAACCACCTTAATTTATTTTAATAATTCAGCTGGGAGGTGTTACTTGCGTTCCTCCAAGTTTATGGAATGCAATAGTGAAAGAGCATGTGGAGACAACCCCCAAATTTTAGGGAGCTTAAATGATATGTAAAAATAAATATACACCTAATTGTATTTGATAATAAAAAGTTTGATAATGGAAGGAAACATAGGTTAGTCTCATGGATTTTCATCTCCATAGCCTTGGATACCCAATTTACATATTTGAAATTCCCCTCATTAAAAGTAAAATATTTTGCATCACATTTCACTATTTTTGGGACATTGAAAATTTTTCACTTAAAGTTTCGTTGTCATGGAAGTGTGGGGATCGTGCCCCAAACATTGGCGAGTGTTTCACTGTGTAACATTGGGTTGTACTCAAAATTTGATATATGTTATGAGCATTGATTATGCAATATAAGAGGGATTTTCCTATTATGGGGGGCTTAAAATCTTGTGACAAGGATTCGTCACAAGTGGTGACATCCCCATAATTAAGAATCATTATCGGGGTTGATAGCCCTATATCAAGGATTTGTTACTTGAGTCGGCATGGTTGCAATAAGGAAATAGGGATGTCCCTATATCAATACCTGTATGGAACCCCATATCTAAAAAATGGTCGCCTTCATCAAAGTATGATCACTTTCACACCCATTAAACGATTCAAGACAACTGGGGTTTTCTCTATATGGTCTAAAAGCCTTCCAATAATCGCCACTAATATTTGGCAAGGATTTTTTTGTAGCTATTTATGTTCTATTGGAAATTTAATGCCACCACTAACTACTTGTACACCAATATTTTCATGGTATTTAAAAAAAACATTAGCCTGGACAAAAAATTGACTTGCAAGTTCCCTAGTGGGATAAATGAAAAGAACAATAATAGGAAGCCTTTTATGATCTTGGAGGAATAGTGACTTCACTATCACCTCAATAGCAAAAAACATAAATGCTACTCTCTTTCCGGTGCAAGTTTTAGCCTTAGCCAGCACATCCTTGCCTTTGAGAATAGATGGAAGAGCTGCTTCTTACACAATGGTCATATACTCATATCCCACAGTGTTGGTTGCCTTGAGTGTCAATGGTGAGATATTTTGATGGTCAAATCTTGATTGGCTCAAATAATTAGCATTCCCAGTAACCTTCACACTACTTAGTTTTGGATTTTCTTTTTCAATAGTACTCAACATTGGTTGCTTGTGCCCCACGAGCTTCACTGAATCAAATTCATTATCTTCATATTCATCTTTAGACTCATCTTCACCATCAATGATATTTAGTACTTGGATACCAGAGGATTTAGATCCTCTTTTGTTCAGCAAGTCACCTTATCCTTGGATGCCTCTTGTAGAGACCCTATTACCTCTATAAGTTCTAGATAATCCATCATTATCATTATTTATACCACGCTTTAGCCAACCAAACATAGGTATACCCCACTTATTAAAATATTTATCCATATCCACTTCCTCTTCATCTAGGCTTTGAGTTGGGAATGCCTTCTATTGCTACTTATTTTTTTAAAATCCTTTGTTTTGGAGAATTTCTATGGAGATGACGAGGTTTCATTCTCCTAGTCATATTCAGATCTACAACCTTCATGACTTATTTCATGACCATCACTCTGCCAAGATTCATAATATCAAGTGTTATGTATAGATCTGAAACACACAATGTTTCCACTATCCTTTGGGGTTACAAGGTCCTTGATTCTGTAATTTTTAGTACCACATTCTTGTCATATGTTTAAATGAGAATTCTATCATTTTTAGTCCCTATGTATAATATTGTTTTCACGTAGAAATTTTAGTCCAATAGGACTCAACATTGGTTGTTTGTGCCCCACAAGATTCACTGAATCAAATTCATCATCTTCGTCTTCATCTTTAGACTCATCTTCGTCATCAATGATCTTCAGTGCTTGGACACCAGAAGATTTAGAGCCTCTTTTGTTCAACAAGTCACCTTATTCTTGGCTGCCTCTTGCAGAGACCCCAATACCTTTAGAAGTTATAGAGAATCCATCATTATCATTATTTCTACCACGCTTTAGCCAACCAAACATAGATATACCCTACTTATTAAACTATTTATCCATATCCACTTCCTCTTCAACTAGGCTTTGAATTGGGCCTGCCTTCTTTTACTTATTATTTTGTTAAAATACTTTGTTTTGGGGAAATTTTGTGGAGGCGATGAGGTTTTTTTCTCCCAGTCATCTTCTGATCTGCAACCTTCATGAATTCTTGCTCAGTCGTCACTCTTCTGAGATTGCATAATCTCAAGTGCTATGTAGAGAGGTGAACCACAAAATGTTTCTACTATCCTTTAGGGTCTTGATTCTATAATTTTCAATACCAAATTCTTGTCTTTTGTTGAAAGGAGAACTATATGGTTTTGATTCCCTATGTATAAGATTCTTTTCAAGCAGAACTTTTAGTTGAGCAACAAGTTGGATCATTACTTGTCTTGCAACAACTTTTGAAACCATTCCATAGTGTTATATATATGAAACTAAATCACCATTAGACATAAAATTTATTACTATGTGAAAATCAAGTGGCCTTGTGCAAGTACCAATGAACTGGGCTATATTTTTATGCCATACTTTCCTCGAATTGAACACCTCTTGGACTGTTGAAAAATGTGTTGTAGTACACAATGAAGTTGTCATGACTGAACATGCTATTTTGGTTAACATTGCGGAATATTCTTTGAAGAATTAACACTCCCGATTTCTTGCAGTGCTACTACAGCCATTTCCTTGTACATATATGGTTGGATTCCCATCACAAAAGGATCAAATCTATCTTGCATATGCATTCGGGGATCCATGCATAGCCTTTGAAATTTCGAGCCATAAATATTTTTCTCTTTAAGAACAACACAAAAAATGTCAAAATTCTTCTCATTTGAAGAAATAACTGATGTCTGAAAAACCTTTGAGTGAGTTTCCTCACTGCCCTCTTCAACTGTATTAATAAAATTGTCATCATGTTTTAAAGAAATCCGACAAAATTTGTGATCCTCTTCCGGAACCGTAGCTTAAAATAGGTGTTTGCCCCTCTTTAGGCACACCAACAATTACCTTATCAATATCCCTATGGAACCCCATATCTAGAAAATGGTCGACTTCATCAAACTACGAGCACTTTCACACCCATTAAATGACTCGAGAAAACTAGGTTATTCTCTATATGGTCCCAATTCTTTCCAAGAGCGGCAAAAAATATCCAATAACTCATCAAAACTATCCATGACAGAGGGATTTCAAGGATGATTGACATGGTTTCTTTTCATCTTTGTTTCATGCAAGTTCACGAAGGGCACAACCTACAGATTTTGTTTGGTAAAGAGTTTTGTCATACTTTATTGCTTATGTGACATTGCAAAAAATGATGTGTCGTGTCTCCAACCAAGTAGACAACATTGTTGTTTTGCACTCAGAAGAAGTCGTGGGAAGATCTGACACCATCTGAATATTAGAAAGGAGAGGAATATGAACATGGTATGGAATTGAATGTAGATCAAACATATATTATGTTAAGAAAACAGAGAGAAAATTACTCCTAAGCCAAGCACAACATAGATAGCATAGTTTGCACAAATCCCCATGGATATTAACACATTCACAATGATTACAATCAACAAGAGAAAAACATCAACGAATCTAATAATGGCAATACATACCCAACTATAAATCAATATGATACATTTCTAGATCTTGTGAATCAAAGTGACAAAATTTGCAATTGTAAGTTTCTTACCTACCTACGTTCTAGACACAGAGTGCACTACTGCATCTTTGGAAAATAGCCAAAGGGTAATCAAGATATGAGATTATACTGTCAATGAAAGAACACTTTTAGATAATTTCCTACACACATGTTTAGTAAAATCTGTCTTAGGCAGCCTAGATGCCTCTTCTACTAATCTAAACCTAAAAGACAAATTTTCAACCACAGATTGATCTCAAAGGCATTGGAGAGAAGGATTGTTGATAAAGGGAAGCTGAGTAGTGCTACAATCACCAATAAGATCAAGTAATTGAAGTGAATTATTTTGATGGTTTCTCTCAATATCTCTGATGCAATTAGAGAGTTGAAGCGTTGTTGTGTTTGGGCTCTCAAAAAATATATAGGGCAATAGATGATGGTCCTTTCTTCCATCATCTCCAATGCCATTTTTCGTCCCTGATTCATTTTTCCAATGAATAAATTGATCAATGTAAGCCATTGGACTCAATGGTCTCATTAATGAGAGGCATTATGGAAAATTATTCAAGATGTTTTTGAAGTAAACACTGTTGGGTTTTGTTTTTACGTATCGAAATATAGACCCAGTTTAGATCTTATGCAGATATGGATTGGGGATTTTGTTGTTAATGCAGATTGATAGTCTCCCATGTGTTAGATATACGTTTGAGATCATGGAATAACATATCCAAAATTATTCGGCACCAGAAACATCTGTACCTTTATTTGGAGAACTGTCACAACAGGAGCACTGAATTTCCTGCAAGCCCTTCAAGGTATTCGTATTTTAGACCTAACAATGGCCATTCAAGTGCCTAGTTTAGACTAGTTGGGCACAATTGATTTATGATCCTTATGACTTGTTGGCATATCTGATGGGCATGCATACTTGTCCTTTCTACTCAAAAAATGGACCAAAACGTCTCAGGATATATAATAATATTTATATTTAATAAAATAGAGAGAAATTGTTAACCCCTTTCAATTTTTTGTCCTTCAAATCGCTCATTAAATTATTTATGGGTGGGATTTTAATAACTTACAAATAATCAGAACTTGATTCTCTCATAGTTTTTTTTTTCAAAAAATCATGCCTCGCAGAACATGTTCTAGAAGGTTGCTACAAGATGGTCCATGTAATATGGACAAACTCATTATTTATCCTCTCGTATGCCCTTATTGACTATTCTTATTGTCATTAAGAGTTTAGAACAATCTAAAAAAGAAATAACACTAGGAATATTGTCTAAATAAATGTTTATGATCTATATATTACATACAATGAATGATGCGCGTACCAATTATAGAAACACTAACTTTTGAAATGTAAATCTACATTCAAGATGGCCTGTAACTCTAATGTTGTTGGAGCTTTCAAGAGCTGCATGTTTTATTTAGCAAGCTGATCTCTCTCTCTCTCTCACATTATATAATAGGCATCCAACAAGGGAGGTAGAAATACTCAAAGGATGTGATTGGAGTCTAGACCAACAACTCAAAATATTGGTATCTACTGGAGATGTGACATCTATTGCTACAAATACCTATGAAGGGACAAAGCTCTTATTCTACATTCAACATTTTGTTGTGACGGATCCAACTCTTTGTCTTCAAGAACCACATGATCATTGTCTACACAATAGCTTCTATAGTTTCTAACATAAACTTATGAAAAATTTTATTCTTTCACAAAAATATTTACAACTTACACAACACTAAATTCCGGTATTCACCATCCAACCTTTACGTGGTTCTCTCTTGAAATAGGAAGCATGCTTTTCTAGGAGTGATTTATTTGATGCCAAATTAATCTCTTGTAATGGAATTGGGTGCAGATGCACTTGTTAGCTCATAATAAACTAGGCATTTAGATCCCAATTGTGGAGCATAACTTTTCAAAGGAAGAAGCACGAGGTTTTCATATATCTAAAAAATTCATAGAAAGGGAAATCTACCAAATAATTTTATTTATTCTGACATTATAAATAAACTGTAAAAAACAACATACATCAAGAGATATAGGGACAGAGTCATGAAAGTGGAGAATTTTTTTTTTGAGGGAATACAAAAATCTAGGTCTATTATTGTAGATAAGTTACATCATAGCTAAGTGAATACAAAGACACATACTCAATTGGAAGTTATATATTCATATAAATCTATAATCAAATCCTTCCTTTATGGGAGCTTATGTTTCCAATGGAATGAAAACCAATAATAAACAGTCCAACTACATTGTACTATATGGTTGCTGAAATTTTGTTACTTTAGCCTTTGGGAATAATTTCAAACAATTGGCGTACATCCCATTCTAACACTTGTTTTGAGTTCATAAAACTCCAATAGTTAACGTAATTGAGAAAAACTATGTATAATTTCCTTGAAAATTCTACAACTACAATGATGAACAATTTGTTACAACTTCTATTCACCAAGACACAAAATTTCCCCACTAAATTAGCAGAGGAATAGAAATGGAGATAAAGAACTAGTCACATACAATAACACAATATTTTTCTATGGATACTTTACGATATGAGATAATATAACTTTATTAGTGTCCAATGAATGACCACAATAAATAGGTCAATGGGACTCAAAACTAAAACAAGTTTAAATGGTAAATACATAGTGTGAGTGAAAATGTAGCTTATAGTGTTACTCTATCAACTATAGAAAAGGAGGACAAGTTAAAAAAAAAAACCAGGGTGATTAGATAGGATGTCAAGCCTCAAGTCATGTGGAACTAGAAGCCTTAGACAAAATGTAGGGAAGAGCAGGTGACTCGTTAAGCATGTCATCAATCATTGTGAAGGGTTGATGCATGGTTTGATAACGTTGTCTGGAGAGTACCAAGTATTAAGGAGGCTTCTCTATGTAATATTGGGAGGATTCCTAGATCAGGGAAGTTTATTCTTGGCAACCAAGGTCTAGGAAAGAATCTTCAAATGGAAGATTGGTTTCATGATTGAACTCTTAAATTTCCTTAACCCCAACAAACATTTTTTTTGTTCTTGTATTAAAAAAAAACTGTAATTTTTATTAAGAAGATAAAAATTACATTTTTTAGATGCAAAGTGTGTATGCATATAACATAAAAAAATTAGCCTATATTTAGTGCACAAAAGGAAATTTTATGGTTCTATATTGTTAGAGAACCATTGTGCATACAAGGAAAAACCTGTTGAGGGACAAAGAGTCTGAATATATATATGGGGAGTACCATATCAGTTTATAAACAACAAATAAAATGAGTGTCAGAGAGATTAACATAATTGTGTAAATTTTTGTCTATAATGGACCCCCAGTCAGTTGAACATGAGGATCCTAGAATGGTGACTGAGAATAATTCTAACTGGTACCTCCACGTTCCTCTCTAATTTTCCAGAGTCCATGATTGAAATATAGTGCTACTTTGGAGAGTTTATCAACATATTGGTTGCGTTCCCTATAAATTTTAAAGATGATGGCATGAAAAAGAAGTGAATGATTTTTTTGGTTGAAGTGGTTCTTCCAAAAAGGAAGAAAGGTTTATGTTGCAGTAGGATTGTATGCAATTCATCCAATTAACCATAAGTATTGAATCATCAAAAAATTTAATTTGAGAGACCCCATGATCAATAGAAAAAATTAGAAGATTTCTACAAGTTTGAAGTTCAGCTTGATTGTTTGTGCCGGGCCCAAGACCCATGGAGACATGATGGGATTGGGAATCATAAATATATAAAATGAAACTACCCCTACTCTTGAGTCCCTGAATCAACTGATGCCCCATAAAAAAAGGCCTATGGGAGTGAATAATCATGTTTTACAACTTCAATAACAGGACTCTGCAAACATATTTATTGTTTCAGGGAAATTATGAAATAGATCTCCAAATATATTGAAGCATAGTATAACTATTCTAGGCACATTTTCTATTGGTATTTTCAACTACAGAATTTTAGGACTATTTCTTCCAGCATATAGAGAATTGTAGTAACAATTACTTTTCCCAAAGAATATTATGTTATGGCATATCTTCACTATTAAACAAGTAATTTTCATAGCATTTCCTATAATGGATAGATTTGAAACCCTCTAAAATAGATATGAAGGATCATTTCTAGAACATAGTTGTAAAATCAACACATAAATTCAATGATAGGTTTCAGATCTATTTTCAATTATAGTGGTTATAAGAAAAGGGATAACTCAGCTTCGGTTTGACATCTCAGATATAGAGCTAAAATATGATGATCGTCCCTACTCATTATGCTAACAATTTTAGGTCAGCCCTGTTAGCACTCCACCAGATCTCTGAGTGATCTGAAAATGAAAGTATTTTTTTTTCTATTCAAAGTATTCATTTCCATTAAATTAAGTGTGAAAAGTGTTTGAATAGTCTTGCAAGTGAAACAAAGTGTTTTTTATAACTGTTTATGAATTTTGGTGTGAGGGGGTGTTGTTTTAATTTAATGTTTAACAAATTTAATCTGGATAAAATAGTAGAATAACCTCACCATAAACACACAACAACATGATGAGGCAGTTCACCCCTCCTGGGCTACATCTGTCGGGTCCAAGGATCCCAATGGGCATGTCCTTGATATATTATGATGCTCAAATTGGTAATACAGTGATAAAAAGGCCTAAACAGACCAAACTAGCTGTGAAAATGAATTTAGAACATAGGAAAAAGCTAAGAATGACTCTGATTTCACCTAAAAGAGTGAAGTGTAGTCCAATGCAACTCCATTTCCCTCAAGGCCCTCATGGCTCCCCAAGCTTCTATGACGTTAGAATGGCTAAAAGACACATCTATTGGCTCTACAACCTATTCCAATGGCTCCAGAATGTTGAGAATAACCGAAATAAAATAAAAAATCACTCCAAAAGGTTTAGTAAAATTGAAGTTATGACCAAAACTGTATTTGCCCAATCTGGCCTAAAAAACTCCACCAAATTTGGAGTAAGTGGAGTTAACTCCACAAAATTACCTTTTCCGCCGAAATTGGGGGCTCCACTCCAAAATTATAGATGTTATATTTAATGATAAATGTTAGGTGGGCGGGGTCACATAGATCACCGCCCAACCTGCAGGGCTAACCATTGAGTTAACGGTTTCATAACTGTGGTCATTAAAATTTTACATAACCCTCCACCATTTTACATGTGAACATAACTTTATTAACGTAACCACTGGGGTCTATGCCATGGTTCTAGGCTGGTGATCCTGTGTATAGGGGGTTGGCCCTTAGGGACTGGCCCCCTTTTCGCTGCCAACCAAAACTTTACTAAATTTTAAATGTGCGGAGTGAACTATGGTGGTTAAGAACCATAGCAAAGGCGGGTCGGTCGGGCCTGTGGGCTGGAAGTCACCCGACCCAAGGTCGAATCATGGGCATACCATATAATTTTATCACTGTAACTTTAACATGGCCAGGGGCCACATGGCTGCTTCCGAGCAGGCCACGTGGTGCCCTTTAATTGGCCACAAAAATTGAAAGTCAACCCCTTGTGCAATCCGAAAACACTTGTCGAACGATGATTCACTGCTGATGAAATATTACATGGAATATTCTATGGAATATTATTGAAATATTTTTTGGAATATTCTTTTTTTTTTTAATATTTTTAAAATCAAAGTCAACCCTAGTTAAACTGGACTTTTGAAGGAAATCGTGAATCTTAAACTTGAATAACTTTCATATACAATGTCAGATTTGAGTGCCGTTTGTGGCACCAGGATCGTGTCGATGAGGCCTATCCAGTCATTCTAGTTTAAACCAATTTTGATCAGTTCTAATTTTGAGCATTTTTTTCACTTAGGACATGATCACCTAATCACACCTCCCCATTGGGAAGCTTTTGGATACCAAAAGCCTTCAATTACCTATTAAGAAGATGAGGGTATAGGTCCCTCACCTTTTCCACCTCAATCCACTTTTGCTTACTCGGTTTGCTTCCTTTAAGACCAACCCGAACATAATCAACATTTCCCCTCCTTGAAGTGTGTGTCCTTCTGTCAAGGATAGCATCCTCTTTCAAATCATCCAAAAATTCTGGCTAGAAATCCTCTATGGATGGTAGCTGAATGTCACTTTCATAATCATCAATTAAAGGAGGTTCATACAAACGTAAGTTTTTCACATTCACAATGGAATACATTTGCATATATGAAGGCAAATGTAATTGAAAAGCATTATTTCCAACTTGTTTAAGGATCTTGAATGGACCATAACGAATAGGCTTCAGATTTTTACCTTCTCCTTGCATTATTTCTTTACTAATATGTAGCCATACCTCATACCCTTCTTGAAACTTATGATCAACTCTGTGCTTATCATGCCCCTCCTTGTACTTGCCTTGACTTTTTTCAAGTTGTTCTTGAACCTGCTGATGTATGAGCTAAATTCTTTCAATGAACATGCGAGCTTTGTCAATTTCATTATGCCCATC
Organism: Pinus albicaulis; assembly: GCA_034641835.2. NCBI lineage: Eukaryota > Viridiplantae > Streptophyta > Pinopsida > Pinales > Pinaceae > Pinus > Pinus albicaulis. Next base: position 933,679,169 of record CM076573.1, read on the forward strand.
AATGGCCACATCCTTCTCAAGAATGAAATCTAAAGGTGACTTAGGAAAATACCCAAAACAAGCTTCAAAAGGTGAAGTATTTGTAGAAGAGTGCTTGGCCCAGTTGTAAGAATGCTGAATGTAATGCAAGTGATCATCCCAAAGTTTGGGATGCTTGCTGCAATAACCTCGCAAAATATGTACAATGGTTCTGTTCACTACCTTTGTTTGGCCATCTGTTTGTGGATGGAAAGCAATACTCTTCTTCAACTTGGTGTCCATCATCTTCCATAAATTGGACCAAAAATTCCCAACAAATCTGGAATCCCTGTCACTAACAATAATAGTAGGCAAGCCATAATGAACCCATACATGTTGAAAATATAAATCAACAATTTATTCAAAAGTTATAGATTTCTTACATGGCATAATAATATGCATCTTACTGAAACGATCAACTACTACATAAAGATAATCATGCTACTTTCTAGATAATGGTAGCCCTCCAAAAAAATCCATAGAAACACTTTCCCATGGTCTAGAAGGTACCGGAAATGGCGTATATAAACCAAGCTTCCTATTGCTAGGCTTTCTTGTAGCACATAATGAACAACCTCTAATGAAACATGAAACACTATCTACCATACGAGGCTAATAACAATACCTCTGTAAATGTGCCACCATTTTTCTTACCCCAAAATGTCCAGTTATAAGAGAAGAATGAGCTTCTCTCATGATGCTTAGTCTCTCCCTATGTGGTATACATAACTTTCCCATATGAAGCAAAAAATTGTTATGAAAATGATAATCACTCTCCTCAACATGATTGCCTTCACTCAAGTTAGCATACACATCCTTAAAATCAACATCTGATGCATAATGTTCTATGTAGCTCTCATGTACAATAGAATCATTCTTAAGTAAAGTAATAGCACTAATAATAGGCCTTTAAGGAATATCATAAACCTTATCATAAATACCTTTCTTGTACCTTATTACCAAGTGAAATTTTTGTAGGGAGCCCATCCATCTGGAATGTCGCGACTGCTGGAATTTACTTTGCGATTGCAAGTACTGTAAAGGTTGATGGTCGGTATGAACAATTGTTTCTTTTCCCATCAAATAGTGTTTCCATTTTTTGACACTTTTCACCAACGCATACAACTCTTTATCATATGTATGATAATTCACAACAACACCATTAAATGTCTCAGAATGAAATGCAACAGGCTTACCATGCTGTAAGAGAACAACACCCATGGCATAATCACTAGCATCTTTCTGAATCTCGAATGGCTGTCTCAAGTCCGGTAATGCAAGGACTGGAGCTAAACTTATCTTCTCTTTCAAAGACTTAAAATATTTCTGTTGCTTGCCTCCCCATTGGAAAGCACGCTTCACACTAGTCACTGCATGCATAGGAGCTGCTATGGCAGAGAAGTTAGAAATAAACTTCCTCCAATGTTGAGCTACACCCAAAAAACTTCTTACCTCTGTAATGGATTTGGGAGTAGGCCAATTCAAAATGGCTTCTACTTTGGAAGGATCAATTCTCAAAGTGCCTCCTCCTACTATGTGTCCCAAATAAACCAAAGAATTCTTTCCAAATTCACACTTTGACATTTTAAGAAATAATTGATTTTTCTTCAAATCATCAAGTACTTTCTTGACATGCATGACATGATCTTCTCTAGTCTTGCTGAAAATTAAGATGTCATCTAATTAGACAATAACAAAATCATCAAGAAAAGGATGTAAGACATCATCCATTACCTGCATAAAATTTGCAGGTGAATTGCATAAACCAAATGGCATAACAAGCCACTCAAAGAGTCCCTGTTTGGTTTTAAATGTTTTCCTCCAAATGTCTCTTTCTACAATTCTAACTTGATGATAACCACTACTTAATTCTAACTTAGTGAAATATTTAGCATCTTTCAGTTGATCCAACAAATCATCTATTCTTGGAAGTGGGTAACGATTCTTTACCGTTATTTTGTTCAATGCCCTAAAGTCCACACACATGCACCAAGTTCCATATTTATTTGGAATCAACACTATCAGTGACCCACATGGCGAAGTGATTGGTTTTATGAATCATTTGTCCAACAAGTATTTAATTTTCCTCTTGATTTCATCATTCTCCATGATAGACAGACAGTACATGCCGATGTTAGGAAGAGGACAATCTTGATGTAAATGGATTTCATGTTGAATCTCCCTTTTAGGAGGTAAACTTGTCAGTTCCTGAAACATATTATGATGCGCATCAACTACATCATATAAATATGATTTAAGCTTGGAATCACAATTTTCAAATGACTCATGATTCATATCAACCTTGGGCTTGAGCATAAGAAGTACAAAACTCTTACTAGAATTTACTAGCCTTTTTACCTGTCCCACATTTACCATCACTATATTTACCTTCTTGCGATGTGCTTTGACAATGAAATCCTTGCCATATTTAAAGAGATGATATTTATTTTCATGGAGATGGAAGATCACTTTGCTGTCAAATAATTAAGGAATTCCCAAAACAATTCCTGATATATCAAGTAGCACCACATCAAGTTCAACTGTGTCAATAAAGTGTGCAGTTATGGCAAATCGCAATATGCACTTTCTTAAGACTTGTAAGTTTGCATCCTTGCATATCCACCCAAGTGGATAAGGATTTGGATGTGGAATGGTCTCAAGTTTAAGCTGTTTGACCAAGACTTCTGATATTAGATTTTCTTGTGACCCACTGTCAAACAGTGTGTCAATTTTAGTATGTTTTGAGACTACTCTCACATGGAACAATTCAATTCTTTCTTCCTCATTAGGAGTTTGTACATGACAGTTTGAAGTACTAGTGCTTGGATTAGTTTCAATTTCCTTTCCCTTCATACTTTTCAAACACATGGCTGCAATTTTGGTTTCATCCCCTGAATCATCACCTAAATCTTGAGGTGTAGTTGTAGTAGCTGCAGTTTTATTCTTTCCCTTGTTTTTGTTAACCTGATTTCTTTTTTCAGGATTTAATTTCCAACAGTTTTTCTCTTCATGGCCCTCTCTTGAACAATGTTTAAATATAAATTTTTCACCCTCTTTTTTGATAGATGCATTCTTTTTTCCTTTTCCCTTAAAGGTTTTTATCTTTGTTCTTCCCTTTGAAAGGCTTGTTTCTACCCTCATCAAAAGTGTTTTTCCCTCTAGCCTCTAAATGCATAGCTTGTACACAAACTTCATCTAGACTAGTAGGATTGAACATAAGGATAGTATGTTTAAGGTAATTGTGCAAACCACCTATATATTTCAGCAAAGTATCTTGACTTTCTAAGTCTACCCCTAATAAGAGTGCTCTTCTCCTAAATTCTTGGGTATAGTCTTGCACATTATGTCCCTTAAGCTGTCTAAAGTTTTGCTAATTCATTATAGCCTTTTGTAGATGAGCTAAAGGAAAAAATTGCTTCTTGATTGCACTAATAAATTCAGTCCATGATAAAGTAATATTACCATGTTTCTTAATTTCATCCTTGGTCTTAGCTTCCCACCATACCAATGCTGCTCCATCCATTCTTAGCGAGGCTAGTTGTATCTTGGTGTTGTCATCATGAAGGTTTTGAATCCTTAAATAAACTTCCAATTTTCTGATCCAATTGTCAAATTTCTCTGCATTGAATTCACTATTAAACATAGGCAATTGAAATTTGACATCAAGCTTTATAAAAGGATTTTTACCAGTGGTTTTAGACTTATGAGATTGATTTACCGAAGTCAAGGAAGACGATGTAGAGGAAGAGGATGAAGATGGAGATGGTGGATCACCATTTCCTCCATGTCCTTTATGTGACTGGTCATTACTCTTCTTTACTCTTGAGGAACCCTCTCCTTCTTTATGGTTTTTAGACCCTTCTCCAGCAATCCTATCATTTATTTCTTGGTAGAGGATCCTTACCATCTCTTTCATATCCAGGAAAGCTTTCCGGAATACCCGTTCTTCTTTCTTGTGATCCATCTCTTCAGGGGCTTCTCCTTCTCTTTAAGACATGCTTGAAGCTGCTTCTATGGCTCTTGGAGGTGGTTCTCTAACCCTTCTTGGTTGTGGATTAGTTTGTGTACTAACCAAGTTTCCTTAAACTCTCTTGAGTTCAAGCCTATTAAGCATGAAAACTTGCAATCAAATAACTTTATCTTTACACAAAACAAATGCCGAGTAAAAATTATAGCTTCTAAGGCTTTAATCCTGAGCTCCGATACCAACTGATCTAAAAATGAAAGTATTTGTTTTGTTTTTCAAAGTATTCATCTCCATTAAATTAAGTTTGCAAAGTGTTTGAATAGTCTTGCAAGTGAAACAAAGTGTTTTTGATAACTATTTATGAATTTTGGTGTGAGGGAGTGTTGTTTTAATTTATTGTTTAACAACTTTAATCTGAATAACAAAGTAGAATAACTTCACCATAAACACACAGCAACATGATGAGGCGGTTCATCCCTCCTGGGCTACATCTGCCGGGTCCAAGGGTCCCAATGGGCATGTCCTTGATATATTATGATGCTCAAATTGGTAAGACAGTGAGAAAAATTCCTAAACAGACCAAACTAGCTGTGAAAACGAATTCAGAACACATAAGGAAGCTAAGAATGAATCTGATTTCACCTAAAACAGTGAAGTGTAGTCCAATGCAGTTCCATTTCCCTCAAGGCCCTAATGGATCCCCAAGCTTCTCTGAAGTAAAAATGGCTGAAAGACACCTCTGTTGGCTCTGCAACCTATTCCAATGGCTCCATAATGCTGAGAATACCTGAAATAAAAAACAAATTGGCTCCAAAAGTTTCAGTAAATCAGAAGTTATGACCAAAACTGTATTTGCCCAATCTGGCCTAAAAAAACTCCACCAACTTTGGAGTAACTGGAGTTAACTCCATCAAATTATATTTTCTGCTGGAATTGGGGCCTCCAATCCAGAATTATCGAAACCATTAGATTTAATGATAAATGTTAGGTGGGCGGGGTCACATGGACCACCACCCAACCCGCCAGTCTAACCATTGAGTTAATCGTTTCACAACCGTGGTCATTGAACTTTTACATAACCCTCCGCCATTTTACATGTGAACATAAATTTATTAACGTAACCGCCAGGGTCTACATCAGGGTTCTGGGCTGGTGGTCCTGTGCATAGGGGGTTGGCCCCCTTTCTACCGCCAACCAAACCTTTACTAGAGTTTAAATGTGCGGAGTGAACTATGGTGGTTAAGAACCATAGCGAAGGCAGGCCGGTCGGGCTTGTGGGCTGGCAGCCACCCGACCGGGGGTCGAATGCTAGTCATACCATATAATTTTATCATTGTAATTTTAACATGGCCTGAGACCACATGGAGGCCTCTGGGCAGGCCACATGGCACCATTTAATTGGCCACGAAAATTTAAAGTCAACCCCTTGTGCAATCCGAACTTGACACTTGTCGAACGATGATTAAATTTTAACGGAATATTCCATGGAATATTTTGTGGAATATTCTTGAAATATTCTTTTTTTTAATATTTTTAAAATCAAATTCAACCCTGGTCAAACTGGACTTTTGAAGGAAATTGAGAATTTTAAACTTGAATAACTTTCACATACAGTGTCGGATTTGAGTGTCATTCATGGCCCTAGGATCGTATCGACGAGGCCTATCCATTCATTCTAGTTTCAACAAATTCTAAGCAGTTTCAATTTTGAGCATTTTTTTCACTTGGGACATGATCACCTGTTCACTGAGGTTGAGGAAGAGACCAACAAAGGTAACCACATACCAATTTTTCACAAGGTATCCATCCCTAATAGGCAGGAGAGGACTCTCTCCACGAGATAAAAACAAATATGAATGAATAACAAGGATTTTAGGCTCGGTATAGAAGCACTAAGGTTTGGTTGATTGATTTTGGGTGTTGGATGGTGAATTAGGTCAAAGAAGGACTAGGTCAGGGAACAAAGTATCAAAATTGCAAATATTTCATGGGGAAAGGTAGGTAAGAACTTTAACACATTAAGGTATCTTGATGGAATGATTTATACTGCTAGGGTTTTAGAAAAGATTATGGAAATCATGAATTATTTTCAATTAGAAGAAAATGAAACATAAACTATAATAATTCCTCCAAAAGAGAGAATCAAATAATGATTTTTTTCTATCTAACTTAGGAATCAATAAATTCATAGATGGAATGAATATGGAAAACATAATACATTAAAACATTTGTAAAAATAAGAGGTAACAATTCTAAAACACATTACCACAAGAATCCAACCAAAATAGCTGCAACTTTGTCTATTAGTTCCTGCCAAAAAGTCTGATTACACTAGTGTTCAACGATAAGTTACACAACATTCAACCCTTGCAATGACAAAGGAAATGAAACATATAGACCAAAACAACATCTCCCCACTCCCACGGGTCGAATCCATGACTTGTGGAGATGATCCCTAAAGTCCTCAATTGGAATCCTAATAACTAGGGAGGTCAACAAACTCATCCCTATCATTCATGAAACCGATTCACTTGACCCAAAATTACGTATTTACCTGATGTATATAACTCTAGTAAATATTAATGACATAGTTACATTTACATTTCAAAATTATATCAGTAAATTTCCTTGTAATGCATCAATCAACTGCGAAATTTTGAAAGTTCTAAAGAAATCAGTCAATCATAAAAAGCAAAGCGTGCTTGGGAAAATCGCAGAGTGCCTGGTGAAAAGCGCAAGATGGGTATTCAAATCCACTTTTGAGTGACTTCCTGAAGTGAAAATTGGGCCCAAGATGGCTCATTGGAAAGCTCTTCCAATATGGTTTTTAAAAATGTGCTCACACTCTGAAAATGGCTGAGTGAAGCTCCTAAAAAAATCAATATCCCAAGACTGGTCAAAAAGCACATCGAGCGGCTGAAAAAGGAGGCAGAAAGGTGTTTTTTGAGAGGTTTTTGAACTTTTCCACATGTAAAAATATTTTTTTTGTGTTCCAAAGTAAAAATTCGATGTATACATCATTATCTATCCAAATATCCATATTTTTTCTCATTTGGAGGCCTCCACAAAAAACGTACTGTGGGCCACGCTGCGCTTTTTGCAAGCCGACTGTGAAATTTCACAAAAATGCTCAAAAACTCCAAAAATTGCCCAAAGCCATTCAAAAATACTAGATGAAGTGCTGATGAGGTGTCTCAAGCAACCAAGGAGGAATTAGCAAGTAACTCAAGTTTCCCCTTCTCCTTTTGGCTGATTAGGGTTTCCTTGAGTTTTTCCTTCAATTGCTTGATCCTTATGTCGCAAATCTTGTTTCTGGTGTTGGTCAGCCATGTGCCTAAGAATTTGATTATATTTTTTTTCCTTATGAAGGAGCATCTCAAGGTGTATTCTAACTCTGTCACGGCACACCTCTCTCTCATAATTGATTTCTTTTGCAATTCTCTCCTCAAAAGTGAGTTCTTCTGCCTCATGTTTTTGCTGCTCTAATGCTCTCTTAAGACCTCTTGTCTTTGTTATTTTCTTGGTGATATAAGCCTTATCATGATCAAACTCATAATGTTCCATCACTACTTTTCCTTTGATGTGTTGCCTCTTGGCCTTAAACAACTCGATTCCAAGAGTGTTTTTTTGTCTTTCAAATACTTGTTTTCTTTCTCAAGTAAGGAAATGACAAATTGTGCTCTGGCCAAATTTTCCTACAACTCTCTGATTGTGGCATATTTCTCTTTGATGATCAAGTTTAAGGCTTCATGATCATTTTGAACATCCAGTTCCACCAATTCAAACTCATTTTCTTCCTCATGATGAAGGTATTCCTCCTCTTGAAAAACTACCTCATGTTGTTGGTGATATCCCTATTTTTTTGATGTAGAAGGCAAGGCCCTTCCAAAATTTGTGGATAAAAAAATTTCCTAGGTCCTCTCTGGTAGGTTTTAACCTCTTTTACCTGTTTAGTCTCTTTCACTATAACCCTGCTAGATAACCTAGTTTTCTTGTGAGGAACTGATGCTGATGGTGGAATAGGTATAATAGACTAATTTGGTGTTGTAGTGAAGACATCTTCCTCAATGAAAGTCTCCCATGCAATTTTCAACCTCTTGAGGTGGTGAAGGACAATGATTTTAATCAGTGAATGATGAAAGAGGTTGCTCATTTGAAGCTCATACTCTCTGTTTTGCACTATGTATGCCATCTTGTCAATTATTTTGTACGAACAATAGGGAAGGTTGAGCAGTTTCACCCTAGTGAAATGCATGATCAACTTGATATGATAGTTGTAAAGCCTAGAGAATATTCCCTCACGAGTGAAGTATTTTATGATGATTTTGATCATGTGGGAAAATATGTTCAACAAATGACCAAATGGAAATATATTCTTGATGTTGTCTTTTTAAGGTGCCTTGAGGTAAGGTTCATACAGTTTGGCATTCAAATATTTAGTCTTAAACCATTTTTCACCCACATTTGGTATCCCTATTGTTGCTCCAATGATGTCTACTGAAATGCTCAAAGTCGCCCCTGCTATAGTAACTTTTCCTTTTTGTATGTTGCTGATGAAAACCTTGGTCAAATTAGGATTTCTCTAGACTCTTTGGACCATCTCACAAAACTCAAAGCAACCTACATGATGAAAACATTTTTCTTCCAAGGGTGATGCCATCAATTCCCTAGTGTCGGATGGCTCTAGTCTCAAGATCCTCCATCCTTTATTATATGTTTTATTCTCTTCTTCTTTATTATTTCTTTCCTCCTCCATGATATTTCTCTCCTCCTCCATTATGTTCAATTTTGTCTAGAAACCCCAGGGAAGAAGGGGAATGGAAAGGCAGTAGGATTATAGGGTTAGGGGGTTTGGATAAGTGAGGGAAAGTTTGGGGAAGTGTGTAAGGAGGTTACGAAGATTAGGGTAGTGATGGGGGTTGAAGGTTGAAATGTTAAGGGAAATAGGGTAGGAAATTTTAATTACAAGGAGGTTGACAGCGAGGCCACCCTTAGCCCCGGTTTACCTTGGTCCCAGCCTCAATCTGTGTGTGAAATGTATCCAAATTTTCATGCCCAATCATTTCCCAATCTAGACACTCTCACACTTCCCTTATTCTACGCTAGAAAATTTAAACAAATTAGTCTGGGTTATTTTAATATCTCAATTCAGAGAATTGAGATATTAATTCAACACTCCTGTATATTTATAACCCGACAATCCATTATGTATACATATGCACCAACTTTGCATATACAACCATTATACGCGACATAATACTTTGGGCTATTAGAACCATATTAATTGACCCTCGACATGTACATATATTAACCCACGTTCACATATTCCATTATACGTAATATATCCATATATATATTACAACGTTCTTCAATTATTAATGAAGTCCCACAATAATCGGCATACCTTTCTTAACTCATAAACCTTAGTCAAACAATCCCGATCAATTAGAACTTTGACTTGGGGCCCACACATACAACGCATTTGCCAACTTGGATTCAACACGCAACCTAATTCATACCTTCATTATATCCACGCACCATCTAATGGTTTTTATTGCATTGCCCCACTCCTTACGATCCGATGGATATCGGTCGGGCAACTTGCACGAACAATAACACGCGATGGCGTGCAGTGGAAGGAGGTTTTCCAAATTCATTCAGGGACGCGTGTCAGCTGCTCTATGGAATCGCTCCCAACTCCTTAAATATCGCTTCCGCTACAAAGGTGGTGCGATAAAACCCATCGTCCAACTCCAAACCATTGTCACTATTCATCTGGTCATGGTTCCACTTCTCCACTCCAGGTTCCACTCGGCTTCCGCGTCAAGGTTCCGCCTGTTCTATATAAAAATATTTTTTTCATCTATTTAATCCGACGAAGAGTTTCACCCATACATAACCCTTGCGGCTATGTTTCACAGTGCTCACAAGCCTTGGACAATTAATCACACTTCCATGATAACTTCAATCGATCCCGACGGACATGGTCAATCACCGGATTCTTAATTGCTATGGAATTCGATACTCTCATCGAGAACATGTAGGATTATTCCTATCGATAACCCAAAAATCCTCCACACAGATCACATGTAATCTAGCCTTTTCAAAGGAATTAAACTCCCACTCAGATAGCGGACACTGGAATTCTTTTAACTCTGAATCGATCCTTACAGTGATCGATTCACCTCACAGAATTTAGATACGATTCAATTTATACGTGTCCAAAGGTTCTTACTGAAATTCGAAGACATTCAAACAGGATTTAACCCATCCAAACATACTTAATTCAAAGATAGTTCTTCCATATATATATATATATATATATATATATATATATATATATATATATATATATACAGGCGATAAATCTCAAAACAAATTCTTACAATTTCATGACAGGCCAGATATTTAATTCGGTGGCCATTATCCTCCTATTCTTTTGCCGAAGAGGTTCTCTACCTCTCTCTGACTCTCTGACTCTCTGAATCTCTCACACACTTTCTATTTAGACTCTTCAGGGTTACATTTATGCCACAAGGATGACCTGAATCGGTTCAGGTCTCCAGACAGTTCAGCAACTCTTAACATTCCAATTCCTGAATCTAGACTCAATAACTGAATTAATCCTAAACTGACTCTTCATATTCCTATATTAACCAATTTCTCATGTTCTAAAAATGACTTGAGAATAATTACAATTCCCTACCAAAATATTCAAAATATTAATATTTACAAGAATATTTAAGAACATGGGACCCCCTATGTCTACTTTATGTAAAAGTAACTTTTGAGCCTGATGCCCTTGCATGAGACTCCCAAGCTTCAAAATTTTCATGGTCTCCTGATCATGTGCTCTTCATCTCTGCCTCTAGGATTGCATACTTTTTTTTTCTACTGCCCATCAGCTGCATCATTCTTCAACTGACCTTCTCCAGGCTTCCAGATTTTGTTCTGTAATATGCCCCCAGCTACGCTTTCACAATCTTCCATTGTCTTTCTCTTGTTGAAACTCTCCTACTTTCCTGCTGCTGTCTTCTACTTCAGAGACACCATTACCATTAGTCTTCTAATGCATTCATCTCCATGTCCAGCTTAACCTCTAGCTGGAAATTATCTTTCCCTCTGCTGCTGCCTTCAATCTCTGTTGCTGCCAATACTGCTGCTCTTGCAGTCTCACATGCTATTAACATGTTTATTTCTTCTTCAGGTGCCATCCTCCATGTTGCATCTGCTGCCACCATGGGTGTTGTTGCTGCCAATGTTGCCTCTGTGCAACCATCCTGAATATCCCTTAGTATATTTCCCTCTGCAACAATCTCAAAAAACAATCCACTATTTAAATTCCTACCAGCAGTGAAATACTCCTCCAGTATAACAGTAAACAGAATTTGATTCTGCAAGCTAGTATCTATTCCTCTCTTCTTCACAGCTTCAAGCATCCTTGCTCCAGGGTCTGCAATCCCTTTCTCTTCTTCAAATTCTCTCAGTAAACAACTCAGCCAATTATCCTTTGTTTGTTTTTTATCTTCAACATGCTGGAAGTTAGACTCAGCATTATTTTCTTCTTTGTGGGCAATCTTCAGCAATTGCCTCTCATCCTCCTGATGGATTCTGGAGATCCGATCAAGTTCTCTAGCCACTGTATCTTCATCTTCTTTCAGCATGGAATGTTGATTCTTCCTCACTTTAGCAGCTTCCAAAACTTGTTCTTCAAGCTGGCTTTGGCCTACCCAACTAGCCAACTCTTTTCTGTCAATGAAATTGATAATTCCCTATATATGAGACATGGATGTCCCATCCTCCTTAAACAACAATTTTTCTTCTCTCAAGAAAATTTCAAAGGATGAATTGTCTTCTGCATCACCTGTACATATAAACAAACTGTCAGTGTCAAATCCATGAGACCCAATGGTCTCAATTGATGACCTAGTCACCAATTCTTCTCCCGGAAATTCTAAGTCTGGTTCAAGGCTCAGAAATTCTTCATCATCTTTCTCTGAACATGGATCATCAGCAGTAAATCTCCAATGCTTCAATGCCTCATTTTCCTCTGAAAACACATCAGTATGTTGTGCAGAACTCCTTTCCAAACCTTCTGTTAGCACCTCAGCATGCTGATCTGCATCCTTCATGAGACTGTCCACTGGTCTCACTTTTCTTCCATCATCTGCTTCATGAAATCCATCCATGAAGATCTTTTTGCCTTTCTTTCCCAGCAACTCATTCAGTGCATAGGTCCTCTACTCCTCCAATGCTCTTCTATGAGAATCCAACCTTCTATATAACTCAACAACTTCCATAGGAGTAGATTTCGGGAACCTTACACAGCCTTTTATGCCTCTGCTGATTCTTGACCAATCCTCTGTTGGCCCTTCTCTCTCAGCTTCAACATTCTACTGGATATCTTCATTTGACCCTTCTGCCTTCATCTCTCCCTGAGATCTCACTATCTCAGCATTGATCTAAGCAGATTTTAGATTCAATGTCTTCTTCTCACCAACAAACTCTGAAGCTTGTTCATCTTCCAGGGGTGTACCTGCAAACACACACAACTTTTTAGTTTTCAAATCACAAGACCTTTCAGTCTTGGTTGCTTCCTCAAGCACTTCTTCTTGAACAGGTCTGCACATGGAATCTTCAATTTCCATCTTTGCCTCAAGGACTCTGGGTTCTTCTTCCCCTGTGGAGTCTACCATCACTTCACATTTGTTAGACTCAAGAACACAAGCCCCTACATCATCTGTACTTGTCCAATAACTCGGGACCTCCTCAATGACTTCCTCCTTAGCAAGACAAGATTCTTGCTGCCTCAAGTCTTCATTATGTCTCACAAGATCTCCTGCAGGTCTCCACTCTTCACCTATGTTATGTTCTGCTTCACAAGTAAAAATCTCTTCCTTTAACTCAGCTGCCCTAAGTTCTTCTCTCAACAAGGTAATCTTCTTTTGCCTCAACCTCATCTGTAATGGCTGCCATTTCACCTTCTTCCTCATGAGCCAAGCAACTCTCTGGATTTCTTCTATCCTCAGTTTGAATGTATTGAACTCTTCCATGATCTCAGCTCATTCTTTCTGCCATTCTTCATTTGTGGATTTCTTCTTCATGCCATTTTCTTTGGCATCTTCACTCATTCTTCTGCTGTGACCTCTCCCAGAACCTCTGCAATCTTTGCAGTCTCTACTATGGCTCTCAGTAGCCATTTTATTCTCTAGGAGTTCCTCACTCACAAGCTGCACTAAGCCTCTGCAACAGCAAGATCTCTTGCTGCAACTTACCTCACCAATCCCTCTGGATCCAGCTTTTGGCAAGTACTCGTCCCCTCTCTATAGGAACCTTCTAGGCTTCACTCTGTAACTTTCACAAGAACACCTCTTTATGTCCTCATCCAAACTTAGTTGGGAATCTTCCAGGTTCTGCCACACTCTTTCTTCTTCACTTAGAATCCCTTGCTAGATTCTTCTATCACTGCTCTCAAAGTTGTGATCTACTTCTGCTGAGATGTCTTCAATTGTCTTCACTCCGACTTCTACAAACAATCCTTCAACCAGAGTTAAAACTGCTCACCTTCTCTTGAGAACACTACAATTTTCCTCTTAATTATCCAGCCTCTAGCTGAATACCAGGCTCACTACCTTCACTATCAAACTCTGTCCTCAATTTTCAGCAACCATAATTCTGCAATTACAATTTCAAATCAGATTAAAGTTAATTACCTGCAATATCATGATCCTGTCCTCCACTCACTCCACAATCCTATTCACTAAATATGTATGCTACATGTCAGGCTTCCAAATCTGCAGTCTTCTGTTAAACAGATTTAAACTTCAACTTTTCTTTCTTGTTCAGTACATGTGCATTTCCAAAACAAAATTTTCAGCGAGCTAATCTAAATTCTAGCTCTGATACCACTTGACAGTGGGGCCACCCTTAGCCCCGGTTTACCTTGGTCCCAGCCTCAATCTGTGTGTGAAATGTATCCAAATTTTCATGCCCAATCATTTCCCAATCCAGGCACTCTCACACTTCCCTTATTCTACGCTGGAAAATTTAAACAAATCAGTCTGGGTTATTTTAATATCTCAATTCAGAGAATTGAGATATTAATTCAACACTCCTCTATAGTTATAACCCTACAGTCCATTATGTATACATATGCACCAACTTCACATATACAACCATTATACGCGACATAATACTTTGGGCTATTAGAACCATATTAATTGACCCTCAGCATGTACATATATTAACCCACGTTCACATATTCCATTATACGTAATATATCCATATATATATTACGACGTTCTTCAATTATTAATGAAGTCCCACAATAATCGGCATACCTTTATTAACTCGTAAACCTTAGTCAAACAGTCCTGATCAATTAGAACTTTGACTTGGGGCCCACATGTACAACGCATTTGCCAACGTGGAGTCAACACACAACCCAATTCATACCTTCGTTAAATCCACACACCATCCAATGGTTGTTATTGCATCACCCCACTCCTTACGATCCAACGGATATTGCTCGGGCAACTTGCACAAAAAATAACGTGTGATGGCGCGCAGTGGAAGGCGGTTTTCCAAATTCATTCAGGGACGCGTGTCAGCTTCTCTATGGAATCGCTCCCAACTCCTCAAATACCGCTTCCGCTGCAAATGTCGTGCGATAAAACCCACCGTCTAGCTCCATACCGCCGTCATTGTTCATCTGGTCATGGTTCCACTTCTCCACTCCAGGTTCCACTCAGCTTCTGCTTCAAGGTTCCGCCCGTTATATATAAAAATATTCTTTTCATCTATTTAATCTAATGCAGAGTTCCGCCCATACATAACCGTTGTAGCTATGTTTCACAGTGCTCACAAGCCTTGGACAATTAATCACACTTCCATGATAACTTCAATCGATCCTGACGGACATGGTCAATCACCAGATTCTTAATTGCTATGGAATTCGATACTCTCATCGAGAACACATAGGATTATTCCTATCGATAACCCAACAATCCTCCACACAGATCACATGTAATCCAGCATTTTCAAAGGAATTAAACTCCCACTCAGATAGCGGACACTGGAATTCTTTTAACTCTGAATCGATCCTTACAGTGATCGATTCACCTCACAGAATTTAGATACAATTCATTTTATACATGTCCAAAGGTTCTTACTGAAATTCGAAGACATTCAAACAGGATTTAACCCATCCAAACATACTTAATTCAGAGAAAGTTCTTCCATAAACAGATATATATATATATATCTCTGTTTATGGAAGAACTGTCTCTGAATTAAGTATGTTTGGATGGGTTAAATCCTGTTTGAATGTCTTCGAATTTCAGTAAGAACCTTTGGACATGTATAAAATGAATTGTATCTAATATATATATATATATATATATATATATATATATACAGGCGATAAATCTCAAAACAAATTATTACAATTTCATGACAGGCCAGATATTCAATTCGGTGGCCATTATCTTCCTATTCTGTTGCTGAAGAGGTTCTCTAGCTCTCTCTAACTCTCTGAATCTCTGACTCTCTCACACCCTTTCTATTTAGACTCTTCAGGGTTACATTTATACCACAAGGATGAACTGAATCGGTTCAGGTCTCCAGACAGTTCAGCAACTCTTAACATTCCAATTCCTGAATCTAGACTCAATAACTGAATTAATCCTAAACTAACTCTTCGTATTCCTATCTTAACCAATTTCTCATGTTCTAAAAATGACTTGAGAATAATTAGAATTCCCTACCAAAATATTCAAAATATTAATATTTACAAGAATATTTAAGAACATGGGACCCCCTATGTCTACTTTATGTACAAGTAACTTTTGAGCCTAATACAACTTAGGGGTAGGGTTTTAAGGAATAGAGCTTGGTAATGTAAAATGAGGGGATGTAAGGGTAGTGGGAGTGAGTTAGGCTGTAATGAAAGTAAATAGGTCCATTGGAAAACAATTTAACTTCAAAAATATGGAAACTACGGCTTAACTACTTAAAACGTGAAATAGAGGATAAGGGAGGTTATGCACCATAAATTTATGACCACAAACTGAAATGGGCAGCTATAGAGTGCAAGCTACTTGTAAATGAGTGTGGAAACCCTATGTTGTTGTTCAAAACTCTTGGAGAGAAGATTAGGAGTTGTATATATCTTCTGCAAAAAGAGCAATGAACTAAGGAAAAGCGCAGCGAAGCCCTATGAACATAAAAACATGCATTTGAAAAGTGAAACTTCCCTTTTGCAAAAAGCATAGCACCTGTTGAAAAAGTGCATCGAATGGCCTAGAACTTGGTTTTTTGTAGAAAAAAATAGATTTTTTTCTTTGGGAACTTGGAGAGCTCGATGCTTGAGGATGAAAATGAATAAATTTTTGGTCTCTGAGGGCCTTTTATACTTGAGGAAATATCATTAAACAAACTTGAACCCACATTTCCTTTCTTGAAATTAACTTTACATTGCTTTTTTACCTTTAACTTCCGAATTTTATCTTTGAACTTCATCTTTTGATGGCTTAGGAACACTGATTGGCTTTACTTATTTTTTGATGGAACTTTGAGTGTGTAGCTACTTGGAACTTTGAGAAAATTTTACAAGTTAGGAACATAAAATTACATTTTTCTCTAAAATCAAATTTACTGATGAAATTTATTTATTCTCACTCCATCACTTGCTAGATTTTATGGCATGAAATGGTGATTTGATGACTTTGGAAACCCTAATACCTAATGGAAACTCTGACTGAATGAAAACATGATGAAAATGACTGAAATTATGATTACAACTCATGATTGATGGTACACTCAGTAAAGTGGTGAAATGAGCCAGCAAGTAGTAAAAGTGTTAAAGGAGTGAGATCAAATCTAGATCTACATTTAGTGACCAAATTTTTGCATGATGACCTAGTGGAATGACACAAATTTGAAAATGGGACCCTAATATGACATGATAAGAATCTATTTGATCACTGGTGGCAAGATGCAAACACTTGACACTAACAAGCCCTACCATTTTCGGTCAGTACAAAAGGAAGTTTATATTTCATTCAAGCTAATATTAAAAATTCATTTTGAATTTTCCTATGTTGTGCGCCCAAATCTTCTGCATACTATCCTATGGTAGGCTATTTTGAAAATGAAAGTTAGTTTAGAGGGTATCAATAACTAATCATATCTACTTTTGAGACAAAATTCATAAAAAGGTTCAGGTGACATGTGCTCAAATTATTAGTCCCACTACTTCCTCTATGATTGCATTTTATATGGTGCATATGCCATGTTTTGAAGATATATTATTGGCATATCTCATAGCCCTAAAATTATAGTTGATGATACATTCAAAAATAGTAAAGTGTTAGTTCAATTATGCGAGCAACATGGTGCTCGTTATGAGCCTTTTGCAAGGGACCTGATCAACCAAGAAGAAAAATGATCTCAGTATATTCATGAAAATTTATAAATAATTTTGAATAAGGACTTCAAAAAAAATTACTAACTCTATTTTGAAGTGGTGTTCTAGTTTTTGAAATCCGTAGTGATCCATGGATTTAGCATAAATTATACTTGGGAAAGGAACACATAGTTCAATATCTTTGATCTCAGTTCTATTGTACACCACCTGACATATCAAGGCTCAAGAAATGGAAGATTTGATACCAGTAGAATATTCAAAAGGCGATGATTATGAACATGGTAGGGAATTTAATGTAGATCAAAAATATATTAAGTTAAGAAAACACAAAGAAAATTACTCGTAAGGTAAGCACAACATATATAACACATTTTGAACAAATCCCCATGGAGACTGACACATTCACCATGATTACAATCAACAAGAGAAAAACATCAATGCATCTAATAATGGAAATACATAGCCAACTATAAATTAATATGATAGATTTCTAGATGTTGTGAATCACGGTGACAAGCTTTGTAATTGTAAGTTTCTTACCTGCCTACGTTATAGCCTTAGAGTGCACTATTACAGCTTTGGAAAATAGCCAAAGGGTAATCAAGAAAGGAGAGTAGAATGTCAATGAAATAAAACTTTTAGATAATTTCATGCACACATGTTTAGTAAAATATATCTTAGGCAACCTAGATGCCTCTTCTACTAATCTAAATCTAAAAGACAAATTTTCAACCACAGATTGATCTCAAAGGCATTGGAGAGAAGGATTGTTGATACAGGGAAGTTGATTAGTGCTACAATTAGCAATAAGATTGAGGAATTGAATTGAAGGATTTTGATGGTTTCTGTCAAGATATTCGATGTAATTAGAGAGTTGAAGGGCTATTGTGTTTGAGCTCTCAAAAAAATTCTAGGGAAATAGATGATGGTCATCTATTCCATTATCTCCAATGCTATTTTTCATCCATGATCCATTTTTTCAATGAATAAATTGATC
Organism: Pinus albicaulis; assembly: GCA_034641835.2. Taxonomy (NCBI): domain Eukaryota; kingdom Viridiplantae; phylum Streptophyta; class Pinopsida; order Pinales; family Pinaceae; genus Pinus; species Pinus albicaulis. The sequence goes on from CM076573.1 coordinate 933,697,577, forward strand.
GATGTAAGGCATTGGGCTCAATGGTCTCATCAATGAGAGGCATTGTTGAAAAATTCTTCAATATGTTTCTACAGTTAAGACTGTTGGGTTTTGTTTCTAGGTATCAGAATATATACCCAGTTGAGATCTTATGCAGATATGGATTGAGGATGTTATTTTTAATAAATATTGATGGTCTTCCATGTGCTAGATATAAATTGGCAATCCTGGAATAACAGATCCAAAATGAATTGGGACGTGAAACATCTATACCTTTATTTGGAGAACACTCACAACAATAGCTTTTAATTTCCTTCAAGCCCTTCAAGGTCTTCCTATTTTATACCTAACAATGCTCATTCAAGTGCTTAGTTCAAATCAGTTGGGCACAATTGATTTAGGATCCTTATGACTGGTTGGCATATCTGATGGGAAAGTATACATGTCATTTTTGCTAAAACAATTGATCAAAACGTGTTAGGCTATATAATAATATTTAGATTTAATAAAATATAGAGAAATTGTTAACCCCTTTCAATTTTTTCCCTCTAAATCACTCATTCAAATTTGTATGGGTGGCTTTTTAATAATTTGCAAATAATCAGAGTTTGATGCTCTCATACTTTGTTTTTTCAAAAAATCATTCCTTACAGAACATGTTCTAGAAGGTTCATACAAGACAGTTCATGTAATATGGACAAACTCATTATTTATCCTTTGATATGCCCTGATTGACTATTTTTATTTCCAGTAAGAGTTTAGAGCCATCTTAAAAATAAATATCACTAGGAATCTTGTCTAAATAGATGTTTATGATCTACATAGTATATACAATGAATGATGTGTGCACCAATTATAGAAACACCAACTTTTGACATGTAAATCTACCTTCAAGATAGCTTGCAACTCCAATGTTGCTGGAGATTTCAAGAGCTACATGCTTTATCTAGAAAGTTGAAGTCTCTCTCTCTCTCTCTCTCTCTCTCTCTCTCTCTCTCTCTCCTAGTATCTATATATAATAGGCATACAACAAGCGAGGTAGAAATACCCAAAGGATCTGGTTGGATTCTAGACCAACAACTGAAAATATTGGAGAATACAAGTGAAGCAAGACTAAACAATAAATTATATTGTCATCTTTTTCTTATCCAACACAATGAGAAAGGCACCATATGTTGGATGCTAATATCCAAAGTTCAAAATGATTCAAGGGTTAGTTTTCATCTCCATATTCAAAATTCACCAATTCCATGTTTTATGTATTTTCTAGTTCAAACTTATGAAGTCTATTCACTTAGTTTTCCTTCAAAAGAGGTTCTTTAATACTAAAAAATATGGATGTCTAGAAATGGAAGTTAGTGATGGAGTCTCTTGTTTATATTATTTGTGATTTAGTATCATTTGTTTTTCTTCATTAGAATTAAGTCCATTTTGTACTGGAAGATAATTGAAAACATTATTTTTTTCCAATATTTTGTAGTCTTAAAGTGAACTAATGACTTTCTTATTGTTTGGTGTTCACTACTGAGAAGAGATACTCTTATTGTGACAAGTTTCAATTTTTTTTATTTGTTTGTTGTTGTCATGTTTTGAGTGCGAACTTGTGAAATTCCAAATCGCATGTCACTTTATGTGAAGGGTATATATATGTATATATATATATATATATATATATATTGTTTCTTCCCCATGGTTATTTATAAATCCATGTTACATTTGCACATAAGTTAGATATCACTCAGATATCTGAAATTTATAATTTTTAATATGAACTATTACGTGATAAAGGAATGACAAAGGTCTGAATTACAAAAAGTTGTCCAACAACAACGACATTGAGATTTTTATTTCATTCAACTTGTAATATATTGCATTTGTCTTCATCAATTCTCTTCTTCCATATGCTATCCACTTATGACATTTCCTTTGCAATATTTGGTGAATTTTCGAGTTATAGGTCATTTGTAGGCTATAAATGTCATCAGAGTTTCAATTCTAATTAAGTATTCAACTTAACATATTGAGTCTCTTATACGTAACTATTGTTCCCTCCACCCACTTTTCATAACTTCCACAACTATTAGGTAGGGACCTGCAGCTTCGATGATGTTCATCTTGTTTAGTAAAAGATTGTCGAGACTTTAATTTATTTAAATTTGTAGAAATTATAATCTATAAAGTTTCAAGATATAATTTTTGAAAGTATAATTCTTTAAAGGGTGCTAGCTCAATGGAAGAGCACCTACTTTAAAATTAGGAGGTTGGTGGTTCGATTCCATCGTGTCCTGATATTGATATAGAATGGAAATGATCAGTTTTTGGTGATGGAGAATATTTTTACCATCACCAATGAGCTTATGGTGACATTTTTCGACCATCACCAAAATATGAAATGGTGATGGTCAACGAATGCCACCATATATACACATCAATAGTGACGACCATGAAAGGTTTGTCACCATAAATATTTGTTGTTGATATGAAATGGTGAGGGTCACTATTTGTCATTATAGTCGTTATTTGTGATAGACCTTGATGTCACCAATGAGCTTATGATGAAATTTTTTGACCCTCACCAAATATGGAATGGTGACAATCAATGAACATCGCCATATATGCAGTAATAGTGACGGCCATGAAAGGTCCATCACAAAAAGACATTGTTGTTCATATGAACTGGTGATGGTCACTATCTGTCATTATAATAAATGTTCGTGATGAACCTTGAATTTCACCACAAAACATACTTTCGGCAACACCACCTTCGGTAACATTTAGGTTTTTGGTGACAGAGGCTATTGTCTGTCACCATTTCTCATATGAAACGTTGGTGGTCACTATCCATCATTATAAATCATTATTGGTGACGGACCTTGAATATCACCGTAACACCTATACTTTCGGTGACGCTACCTTTGGTGATGTTAAGTTTTTCGTGACAAAGGCTCTTTTGACCCTCATCAATGAGCTTATGGGGATATTTTTTTCCTGTCACCAATGTCCTTTTTTCTTGTAGTGAAAATTCATCTTCTTCAGTGAAGAAAATAGGTTGTTCATTTTCATCAAATAAATGGTTCTCGTTAGAAACTTTTTCATCATCTTCATCAGGGGATTCAGTATAAATCTCCTAAAATGGAGTCTGAATTTTCTATTGACTTTGTGGATCCTGAGCCTTCTCTTCCCTTTTCTTGATCTTGTATTGAGGCTGCTGATTTTGACCCATGAAATTGGGATTTCTAACGGAGGGTTTAGCTTGTTGATGAATGATGGACATTTTATCAATCATATTCTCCATTTCCTTGATCAAGGTATCTAATTTTCCTTCAGATGAATTGGATATTTCTTCTTTGACAATGAATCTTTTTTCCGTCTTGATTTTAGAATTCTTGATGTCAAATTGGCTTCCACGCTCAATGCATTTCTATGAATTTATTCAAGAGTTGATGGGTTTATTTCCCTCAACTGATAGGCCATGTCAGTATCGAAACCATTAGGATAATGAAGTAAATAAAGGCCTAGAGGAGGCTTAATATTCTCTTGAATTGAATCATATATTTTATTGAATCTAGATGTAAACTCTTGGACAAAATCGTTGGGGTTCCTTTTCAAGGCATTATACTCAGCTAGGATCTGCAATGGATTTTTCTTCTCTTCCAATTTTTCCATAAACAAACCAATTAGCTGCTATGAGGTACCTTTTGAACCAACTGTGTGTGAGCTAAACCATTTCCTTACCTCTCCAGAGAAACTATGTGTAATGATGTGCATCCTGGCTCTATCATTTTTGATCTCTTCAAGATCTATGAAGTCAATTACTTTGGAAAGATGTTGATAGGTTGTAACCTCGGCTGTTCCATTAAAAAGAGGAAGCCTTTGACCATAATTCTAAGGTAGAGGAATAATTTGAAGTGGTAGTATCAATGGAGAAAATCTGGCCATGACTAATGGAGGAGGTAGTGGAGGTGCCGATGGAGTGGAAACTTGCAGAGGTAATGATGGAATGAAAGGAGGGATTGATGATGTTGTTTTATAATAAGGTGAGATGATAGGTGGATAAAATTTCTGTTGCCGATACTAAAAATAGGCCTTCTCTGAAGTTTCTTGAAAATTTTTTACCAAGCCCTTGAGTTTATTAAACTTAGACCAGACTTCACTATCGACTTTGGACTCAAAATATTCAGAAAATGGTGCAAAGGAATCAAAATTGAAAGGATCAAAGGTGGCTTCTGAAAGAAAAGTTTCAAACTTAGTTCTAAAGAAATATTTTTCAGATTATAAATTATAGAACAAATCTTCTGGAACAAATCTCGTAGGTGGAGAATTTGATTTGAAAAGTAGAGGAACATCTATTCCAACCTTCTGAGATTTGGTTTTATGTTTTCTAAAAAGAATCTTAGGATCATACAGAATTGGTGAGTGATTTGGGTCTGGATTTGACCTAGTATGTCTTTTAGGAACCAACTTAAGATACAAATTTTAGAATTTGGCTCAGATTTTAGAATTCAACCTATTTTGAATGCTACAAATTGTCATCTACAATTCTAACTTTCAAAATATTGAAGAAATAGTCTTAGGGAATGTTTAGCAAACACGCCCCGGTAACGACGACAAGAATGTTATCACTCTCCCCAACTTCCTATGGCTGATATTAGGATTGGATAAAGGTAACCACAAACCAAACTTTAGATCGGGTAGCTATCCCTACACATACCAGAGCGGGCTATCCCTTTTTCACTTTCAACAATAAAATCAATTGCTAAATATCATAAGATTTTAGGCTAGATATGTAAGCTTTGAGTAAAATTTGTTTCATATTTTGAATGCTGGGTAGGAAATTCAGTGAAGGGACTGTAAATAAGGTTTTTAGGTATAAACTTCGAGGTGAACATGCAGAGAGTGTGTGAGGAAATATAGGTAGTTTTGAAACATATTAATCATTTATTAAGTATAGGATGAAGATGGAGTAGAGTTTGAATGAGCACTGAGATGAAATCATTCAATTAAGAAGAAAATAAACATAATATGGTGAGTATTGTCTAAAACAGAGCATACATAAACATGAATTATTCTTTAAAACTTACAAGATAGAGATATATGAAGAAGTATACATGTTATTAAGCATAATATTGTAAGAAAACATGATAAACACAAACGTTCCAAAGCATACCACAAGTATCTCAACACAATTCTAGCAAATCTGTCTTTGATTACATTCCACAAGCTAGTTACAAGAGCTCCACTACAAAATATGAGACTGTCCAACCCAATACAAGACAAAAGAGAGTTTATTTATAGAAAATATAGAACATGACACCTCATCAAGTTGAAATCCCATCCAAAATGGATCATAAATGCAAAAGATGAGTCATTTCCTAGTTTTTAGGGTGGTTAGAAATTATTCCTTGAATTTTAGATACAAACTACGAGTGTTTGTCCCTTACATTAATTACAAAGTACATAATAATAGGAAGCAAAAATGAACCCAATAATTCTAATTACAGCTCATACCCTCAAATTTTTTACCATTTCTGAGCTTGAAAAGTATCCCGAGGGAATCCAATGATGATTTGTGACCATTCCGACTGAAGGTTTTAAAAACAATTTGCAAAAGCATAACAAAACATTGGGGGCACTTCTGAGGAGCTTTCATAAGTCTAAATTCACTTCTAAAAAACCTCTAAACTAGTCCTGTGTGTCTAGTTTCTAGAACATCTTGAATTTTCTAAAATGGACCACGAGAAGGACATCAAAATTCCATTCTCCCAGAGTCACTCAAAAGTGTAACAAACGGTCTGAAAAGGAGGAAGAAACATGAAAAATAGGTGGTTTTTGAGAGTTTTCTTCAAAATTGTAGCTTTTCATGCAAGGAGGGTTACTGATATATGATGTAATAATCAAAATACATCCATCCATGTAAATAAATCACCATTTATATGCCTCCAAAACAAAAATTCATAAGTGTACGTTACCCTTCTGCAATGAGAAATTTCTAGAATTCTACGAAAACTCATGTTAAATACCAAAATTGCTCCAAATATTTCAAATTTGGTTCTTTGACGCCTGTAAGAGATAGGCTACATAACTAATGAAGCTTCAGCCAATAAATCCAAGCTCTCCTTCTCCTTGAGCTTCATTTGCACCTCTTTAAGCCTCTCTTTGACTTGATTCAACTTTATTTGAGAAATGGTATCCCTGGTACGATAATGACTTGTCATGTGCCTCTGCATCTTATTATCCCTTTTATATTTCTTCAATAACTTCTCCAAATTCTCATTAACTCTTGATAATAAAAGCTCTCTATCCTCATTGATCTCCATGGAAATGAGCTCATCAAATGTAAACTCTTCAGACTGAGAAATTTGTTGTTTCTCTCGCTCCAATTCCCTTTTTAGGCCTCTTGTTCTTAGTCTTTTTGTATGTGTTTTAGCCTTCATATCTTGTATTTGGTCAACAACAACAATATTCTTTCCTTTACCTCTATTTTCTTCCATGTATGATTTGTACTTTCTTTGTAAGAGATGATTAATTTTCAATTGAAAATTTGCATGCTGAAGGAAAGTAATTTGGGATTGGGAAATTGAGAAGGCCTCTTTCAACTCTTAAATTTCTTTATATTTCTCTTTGATGATGTCTTCGACTGATATGAACTCCTTATTCTATGATACCTTAGGCTGCAATGACACTGACTCATCATGATGATGCAAAAGAGGCTTCTCCTCTATTTGACATTGCTCATCATTGGTGCCAATTGTAAGAAAACTCTTAGTAGACTTAGGCACACAAAATTTCCTCCTCCCTCTCTCATATATGTGAGAAAATTCCACAACCCTAGGGACATGTAAAAGCTGAAAAGGAATGATAGGCAAGCCAATATCCATTGGCTATGGTGAATATGTAATAGGAAAGACATAAAGCGTTGCTGACAATCTCTCCAAGAAGTCTTCCCATGTCGTGTCTATGGAGGACAAGTGATGTAGCACAATGAGCTTTACTAGACTATGATGAAAGAGACTAGTATGGTGATCTTCTATTATTCTCTGAACCTTCTCAACCATATTAATTAAGCTCTTGTATAAATAATGAGGCAAATCAAGTGTTTTCACTCTGGTAAAATGCATCAAAAGCCTGATGTGATACCTATATAG